>JACEFZ010027698.1:232500-459989 GCA_014155875.1 Cepaea nemoralis | reverse complement strand
GGCCCCTTCGAATTTCTCAATTTTGAGCTATCTCAAATTTGTCAATAAAATTGCCCCAGGATTACAAATTATTTCTTTTAAGGTCATGTCTAGTGTCAGCACATTGTTTTAGACTAATTTCCTAGTGATTCAGAAACTTTTATATTGTGGGAGAAATCCATGACCGGCTGCCTGTCGAAATTTCTCAATTTTGAGCTATCTCAAATTTGTTAATAAAATTTCCCAGGAGCGTAAATCATTACTTTTATGTTCATGTCTAGTGTCAGCACAATGTTTTAGGACTAATTTTTTAGTGATCCAGCAACTTTAACTTTTGGGGGAAAATCCTTGCAGCAACTTTAACCTTTGGGGGTAAATCCTTGACCAGCGACCTCTTGAAATTTTAAAATTTCAGCTATCTCAATTTTTCCAACAAAACTGCTGCAATACGGCAGATTATTACTTTTATGGTCTTATCTAGTGTCAGCACATTGTCTTAGACTAATTTCCTAGTGATCCAGAAACTTTTATTTTTTGGGGAAAATCCATGAAATTGTTGAAATTTCTCTATTTTCAGCTATCTTAATTTTTCTAACAAATCTGCTCCAATACGGCAGATTATTACTTTTATGGTCTTATCTAGTGTCAGCACAATTTTTTTTTAATAATTTTCTAGCGTTGAAATTTCTCAATTTTGGCAACAAATTTCATCCAATACCAACAATTATGGGATTTTATTTAATTCTATTCACTAGTTTAGTTTTCGAGACAAATTTTCTAGTGACTAGCCAACTTTGTATGTTTTGAAAAATTGCTGAACACATGTATGGCACCATTTCTCAATTCTGAACTTAATTTTGGCAACAAAATAACCAACTATTTACTTTTATGAACATATATTAATATAGTGTAGATTCATTGTCTGAGACTAGTTTTCTAACGATCAGCCAACTTTGAATTTTCGAAAAATTAATGACCGTGTGTATGACAAAATTTCTCAATGTTTAGGACTAATTTTCTAGTGATCAGAGAATATTGATATATTGGCTAAATTCACGAGCATGAGTATAGCAAAATGTCTAATTTCTCAGATATTTCCATTTTCACATATTTGCCCCAACATATTAACTAATCTATTGTAAACACACTGAAACTAATTTTGAAGTGATCTGCTGGCTTTGATTTTTGGGGAAATTCCTGACTGCATCTCTGACAAAATTCCTACATTTTGAGATATCTTCATTTTTTGCAACATATTTACTCCAAATTTCTTAATTTTGGCAACAAATTTCCTCCATAACAAAATATTATGGGCATTTATATATGACCACATTTGCAATTAAAAAGTAAAGTATGTAATTTGATTGTTCATTAGTAAATTTGCGATGAGGAGATGCAGACATGTCGCCTTATTCATTTTTATACTTAGTTCCTTGAACTGCTTTTACCACATGTGTGAGAATTGCCAATCCTGTACCACTAGGAACTTTAGTTGGAAGTTTCCTTTCATTGAGCTGAGACCATAATTCATTTTACCTTATCATATTTATCTTGGAATACTTGGAGTTCATCTTGTGCATTAAAGAGGTCATCCTGTAAAGCCTGCGCTCGTTTCTCCAGTGACAAGATCTGCAAATTTGAAGGTGAAAGAGCGTTCATTACAAATATAATTGTACAACTTGAGGTCATCTTGGTCATGCTTGTACGTTCTCTCAACTAAAAGTCAATTACAACTCAACTGACTTAGATTTTTCTGACAGATTAACAGGATTTTAAAAATGGCTTGACTGTGCATCATGACTATCAACAGGTAGTGATCCACAGAAAGCAAGATGGTTCAGACAGAACAAGGAAACCAATCAAAAGGCCATTCACAGGAACGAACAGGTAAATAGCATAAATAAGAGATCAAACACCTTGATTTATGAGACACAAAGCTCATTTCATAAGTGTATTTGTGTCCTGATGCTGCAATGCATTCAGGTGAAGGAGGAAGAGGGGTAGGAGAAGGGAGTACAAAGAGGAGTAGGAGAAGGGAGGGGGAAAGAGGAGAAGAAGCAAAAAGAGGAGAAGAAGGAGGACAAAGAGGAAGGATGACAAGGAGGGGGAAAATGAGAAGGAAAAGAATGGAGGAGATGAGGAAGAAAAATGAGAAAAATGAGAAATAATATGAGAAGGAAATGGAGGATGAATTGGAGGAGAACGAGGAGGAGTAGAGGAGTGACAAAGCAGGAGGATGAAAAGTAACAAAAAAGATAAGAATGAGATGAAGTAGGATAAGGAGAAGATAAGAAAGAAGCAGAGAGTGAAGAGAAGGAGAAGGCAGAGAGTGAAGAGAAGGAGAAGGCAGAGAGTGAAGAGAAGGAGAAGGCAGAGAAGGAGGAGAAGAAGGAGGTGTCAAAGAAGGGGAGGAGGAGGAGGAGAATGCAGAAGAAGAGAAGGAGAAAAAAGAGAAAGATGACAAAGAGAAAGAGAGGGAAGAGTTGGAAAAGGATGAAGAGAAAGAGGATGTGGGGGGAAAATAAATGAAGAAAATTAGAAGTAACACGAGAAGAAGTCATGAAGATGGAGGAAGAGAAAGAAGGAGGAGAATGAGAGGAAGGAGAAAGAGAAGGTGGAGAAGAAACAGGAGGAGTATGCCAAGTAACATGAGAGGGAGGAGGAGGAGAAGAAGATCAAGGAGGGGTTGACAGAAGCAGGAAGAGGATTAGAGGTAGGAGTGTGAGAAATCAGAGACATATCTTCACTGCATTTGGAAACTATCCACTGGCTGTTAGCACATACAATCTGAGGCACTATCAAGGATACTAATGTGTGCATAGTAAAACTGCTACACCTCTAAGTAACTCTACAACTTGCAGCCTCAGCATTAAATAAACCAATATTTTTCAGTACTGAACAGAACTAAAGTACATAATCATGTTATATCATGTAGGAGAAAACCTGCAACATTCACCTGTAAGAATCCCCACAGAAAACCTTCTACATGCACCTCCAGCTGTCAACATAGAAAATCTGCTACATTCACTTCCAACAGTACACAAAAACCTACTACATTCACCTCCAACAGTGACCACAGTAAAACCTGCTCAGTCAACAACAATCACCACAGAAAACCTACAGCAGTCACTTCCAACTATCATCAGAGACAATGTGCTACAGAACACACTCATCAGAGACAACCTGCACAGACAGATCCAACAATCATGACAGACAACCTGCATCAGACTTATTTAACAATCATGACAGATAACTTGCTACAGACAGATCCAACAATCAGAGAAAACCTGCTACAGACAGATCTAACAAACAACAACTAACCCTGTTACAGAGAGATCATCTACAGAGAAAATTTGCTATAGACACATCTAACAATCAGAAAACCTGCTACAGACAGATCCAACAACAGAGACACCTGCTACAGACAGATTCAATAATCATGACAGACAACCTGCTACACACAGATCCAATAATCAGGAAAAACCTGCTATAGACAAATTCAACAATGTCCAATCTACAGAGAAAACCTGACAGAGACAGATCTAACAATCTACAGATAAAACCTGACAGACAGATCTAACAATCTACAGAGAAAACCTGACAGAGACAGATCTAACAATCTACAGAGACAACCTGTGACAGACAGATCCAACAATCTAGAGAGAAAACTTGACACAGACAGATCTAACAATTTACAAATAAACCCCGTTACAGAGACATTCAACAAGCTACAGAGAAAATTTGCTACAAACAGATCCAACAATCTAAACAAAAATCAAAGAAGCCATGGTGGGGATCGAACCCATGAACCATGCCAATAGGCTAGCTATATTATCATTACAATACCACAGCTCCCAAGCTGTTTTGTGCAAGGTGAAAAACATACTTACCAATATAAAGCTGTCAATATCAGTTAGAAAAAAAGAGTAATTATTAAAGTGGTTTATAGAACCTATGGCAATTATAACGTCAGATAGAAGATGCACAACAGAGATTAAGAACAGACTAGGGCAAGCAAAAGCTGCATTTCAGAAAATGAAAAGTATCTTATGCAATAATTCACTATCATTGAATGTAAGAAAGAGAGTGTTGAAATTGTGACAGTGCTACACACAAAGGCTATGATCGTGAACGTATAGCACCAGACAAGTCAGTCTTCGCGTTGTTAGAAAAGGATTTTATTGATGAATCATTCTAGCTCAGCACATATGATGGAGACTCCCTTCTCGGTGTTGACATCTGTTCTCGCTGGCCCCCAAGTGACGTGTGTGTTTTCCTAGATACCCTTCTTCATTCGTGCACACACGTTCACTATGGTTTTCCCCCTAGTCAAGGAATGCGCAGCATTCCTTAACTCTTTACTCCTAACCTAGAATCCCTCACTGTTACAATACCTCCCCTTCTTCAAAGAGAATTTTTCCTTGAAAAAATCTCAACCCCACTTTTAATTAGTTAACCTTACCTCTCTATACTACAATAACAACAATTCTATATATTTCCTAAGTCAATTCTCCTATCTCCTCATAGCCAATTGCTACCCAGAGATCATAATATCGAAACTCTCTACAAAACTCGTCATAAAGTTCTCTAGAAAACTTTCTACAAAACTCTCCATAAAATTCCCCACAATACAAAAGTCTCCATAAGCGAACCGCTTTTAACTTTAAAACGTCCATCTAAATTATGATTGACAAAACTGAAGATATTCCCCTTATCCTTTAATTTCCCCCTTATTCACATTCTCACTCTCTCAGTATTCTAGGATAGACAGGAAAAAATAGCTAGATTAGATTTGTGTAGGTGCGCACCTGAAATCAATAAAAGTAAGGAAAAAGTAAGAAAGTAAGAAGTAATCACCTTTCTCTTCCCATACATTCTCAAAACTTTATCAAAAAATAAAGTTTCAAAATTTATCTTCAGTTTCCGTCAATAATAATTGTTATTATCAAAAAAGTATGTTAATCCAAAACTGCCAGCCTTTGTATTATTCAGACCAACAATTTCCTGTTTACCTTTCCTTCAACCACAAAAACTTCCTAACTGTTAAGTACAGTCTTCTTCTTCCAATATGCAGTTAAATGCCAAATTTCAACCTGGCATTCCCCCCATATTCTCCCCTTAAACGCTGTTCAATCCAGCTCCTATTATAAACCTTGTATATACATTGCATACCCCACATGTATAACTACATACCCCTCCATTGCTACTGCACTTCACTAACTACTATTTTAATTCATCTTCTAACTGAACTTCAAAGTAATAATCATTTTAACCACCCTTAGGGTAACTCAATCAACCCAAAACATCGTAAAAATAACCATCTAAGTTAACTTATTTTTCACATTTCATAAAACACAATTGAAGTCCCAACAATTGAACAAAGCATTTCAATCCCCTCATCATATTTATCCCCCCACATTAATCAATGTACACATACATTATAAATTTCAAGACCAATTTCTGAGTACCCAATAATAATTTTCCGCTTTAGAAAAATTCCATCAAGTACCTTTGTAAACACAAAATTATCGTGTCCAACTTCTTCTTCTATCTGCTATCTGCAGAACCCTATATCACTCTTTTCATCTATCACTTCTCCATTTCTTTAATAACCTCAAATTTTTTTCAATAATTGCAATATCTACATCAATGTCTCTATCCTCTCGAGGAGAGCTATCTTCTTTCATATCAGCTTCTTCATCAGTTTCTGACTTTTCATCCATCTCTTGTTCCCCATCTGTATATCCATTACTAGCAACCGCTAATCTCTTCCTTTCTACATCCAATCTAATTTTTCTGTCTTGCCGTCTCAACAGATTTTCAAAAAGTGGCATCTCTTCCTCACTCGAAGAATTCTCTCTAAGTTTCCTTTGCCTCTTAATTTCTTTTTCTTTCTGTCTATCCAACTTTCTTTTTACTGCTTGTCTTGTATTCATAAATGGAGGTTCAATATTTTCCCTAACTGACTCTTCACTCATATAATCGTCATACACATTATTTTCCTCTGTCATGACTGTTTTTGGTATCGTTTCATATAGGTCTTATATCGGTTATACCATGCTATTTCATCTTCTGAGTAATCACTAACTATAGTTGTTCTCCCAGCTTGTTTACTATATGCTGTAGAGGAGGAAGCAACATCCTTATAGTTGGAACTATCACCCCTGCCAATTTTCTTACTTCTAGTACCACCCCTCCGGTCGGGAATACATTTAACGTCCCACTCTGACAAGTCTGATGCCTCTGTCGTGTCATCTCCTACATTTACTAATAGACTGGTCGCAGCAGTCCTAGTCCCAGCACTTTTTCTAATTTTCCTCCTGGGGTTTCTTGGTTTTAACGACGGCTTACGTTCTGCCGGAACATCCTCTTTAATTTTGACTGGCGCAACCTTATCAATTTTCACTTGAGGTGGTGCTGCAACTTCTAGCGTCTTAATAGTCTGCGTTCCCCTTACTTGGGTATTTTTCTCTACAATATCTACCTGAGTCTGCGTACTATTTTCTATCGTATTACCTGCCTGCGTCTGTGTCTCTCTTTCCTGTCTACCCCTAACAATTGAAAATACCTGTCGATCATCAGCTAAGGTTCTATAAGTCTGATGCTGATTTTCTCCTTTGTTTGACTTTGCGAGTGCATATCTCAACCTTCTGATTTCAAACCATTGATTTCGTAATGTTTTCTGCTCCTCACTATTAGATGGCCAGTTCCATCTTTTCTTATAAAAATTCTGTCTCTGCCAACTATTTTCCTCTGGCTTGCCATGTTGTCTCTCTTCATACCTTCGTGTTCTCGTCACGTCGTTTACATTCCATCTGTGACAGTTTCTGTCGTTATTATAAAGCGGTTGTTTTCTAAAGCAGGTTGAGCTTTGATGTGGCCTTGGCGTAATGGTATCATACTGGCCATTCGATTGGAAACCTCGACTACGTTGTCTTCTATAATTTCTTACCAGTGTCATAATTTCTGCGCTAGTTTGATTAACTCCACGTCTTCTTTGCATTTCTCGAAAACTCCCATTTGTTCTACTATTCACACTTCTATTCTGTGTATTAAAGTGAGCACATCTGTTAATACAAAATCCAAAAGCGTGTCCCCTCTGACCACAACTCCAACAAACCATATTTGTTTTATTTGTATTACCTACCGTTTCTCTTACAGACTTTCTCATTTTATCTAGTGAATGTATTTGTGCTGTATTTCTTCTGAATGGATGGATCAATTCATCCATTTTTACGTTCCCTCTTCTTCTATGTCTATAGTTTTTAAACTGGTTTGCCTGACCACTAAATCTTTCAACATCAGTGCTTATATTTTGTTGTCTTAACACTGCATCCAACCTTGATATTGCCCCGCCAACTCCAGTGAGTACCTGTGAAAAATCTTGGGATTCCATCCTAAAATTTATAATTATCAAGCAATATACAAATATTTCAACAATATTGATTTCAAACCCAGCAACAATACACAATCTGTTAATTACTCTAATATTATCTAATTAACTTAACTAAATCCTCCAATCGAAGATCCTGACGAAGAAATATTCCTGTTTCAACCCTGAATTTTGATAAAAGAATTTAAATGACCTCCTGATTCAAAATTTCCTACACCACATAAAAAAAGGACTCTAATCAAGCTCGTTAAAATGATTAGAACAACGAAGAGCCTCTGGATTTCTTTCCTTACTAATTTACTCGAAGTCGAATTCAGATTATTTCCAATTATTTCCCGACGTTGATCACGCTCGATATCAGGCTCGCAACAAGACTTTGATTACCTGCTCGATTACTGTAGATTCCCTTCAGATAAGTTCACCTTCATGCAAGAAGCGACAATTGCTCACGACTTCAGCAAAAAAAACTTATTTTCCAGCAGCAATCTGTGACTTTCATATATATCAAACGTAATCCAGTCAACAACAACTGGACTTAAAGCTGACGCTATCCAGTCTCTTATTTTCATGTGGAACTCTCGCCATGGTCAGTTTAAATAGTTGAAACAAGTTGAAAGAAGTGACTGTATAAAGTATTGCAGACCTTGATTTCATAATTCTGGAATTCGTACCATAACCTTGAGTTCACCTTCAACAGTCCCACGGGTTAAAACTCATTTTTTTCTTACTGATTTTTGATGCAGAACGGCATTACTTATAGCATTTTGCGTTGGTCAGTTCTCCAACTAATTTCATAATTATGCAATAACATCAGTCTTTCAAAAAAATAAGTATCACTCAAACCTTTTCTTTAGCGCTGACCTTGAAATTGGATCTCCTTCTTAATCAGGAATCTAGTGCAAACCCAGAACAGCTACCAACAGTCGGCTTTCATCTGTTGTTTTTCAAATTAATTACTTCTCCAGACATGCCCGACATAGCTATGGCGGTATTCTCTCTCCGCGACCTCCCATGTTTCGTAGGTCAAAGGCACCAAATCAGCCTCGTGTGACAGTGCTACACACAAAGGCTATGATCGTGAACGTATAGCACCAGACAAGTCAGTCTTCGCGTTGTTAGAAAAGGATTTTATTGATGAATCATTCTAGCTCAGCACATATGATGGAGACTCCCTTCTCGGTGTTGACATCTGTTCTCGCTGGCCCCCAAGTGACGTGTGTGTTTTCCTAGATACCCTTCTTCATTCGTGCACACACGTTCACTATGGTTTTCCCCCTAGTCAAGGAATGCGCAGCATTCCTTAACTCTTTACTCCTAACCTAGAATCCCTCACTGTTACAAAATGCTATATAAAACCTGTTTTACTGTATGGCAGTGAATCTTGGAACGTAAATGAACAAATTAGGAAGAACCTGGATGCAAAAAGATGTTCTTGAGACGAATGTTGCAAATTCCTTGGACTGCCAGAGCAACTAAGAATAATTGCCTGGAAGAGGCTAATGAAACTAGAGCATTATATAGAAGCCGCTTAAAAGTCGACAGGGTCGACTTCATTGCACCGAGTTTTATCCCATATGGCTCGGTCTCTTTCCGCAGCACGGAAAGCGTCGCACAAAGCACGAACTCCGTAGCTTTTAGCGATGACCCACAGGAGTCTCCGAAACATTTAACTCGTAAACCGAAGGACGCGGCCCAGAATCGAACCCACAACCTTCGGAGCATGAGTTAAACGGATTGACCACTCTCAAGAAAGCGGCAAACAGCTTTCTTTGGTCATGTCATGAGAAAAGAGGTGTTGGAGAACATCGTGACAACTGGAAAGATCAATCGGAAGAGAGGCAGACCAAGAGAAATTATATACTGGATGGACTGAGATGGTGGCATGGAGGAATATCATTAGCAGAATTGATCCAAAACTTCAACGACCGAGATCTGTGGAGAGACATGTCTGTGCCAGCTGGCAGGGCACATGATGATGATGGAACCTAAACTGCTGTATGCATGTGAAACATGGATGATAAACAGACTAGCCAGTATACATTTTACCTTGCACTTAGAAGCTTCAGCAACAGTTACCTTTTCACTCAGGTTGTGATGGAGATGTTCACTGTCAACCTTCTGATCTTCTAGCAGCTGCTCAATTTCCTGTAACCTCACACTGCATTCAGCTTTTGCTCTTCGCTCCTGCTCAAGGTCATGAAGGGCATCTGTCAGTGCTTGTATAGTGTCTTCTTCCCGACCTTTCTCCACTTCTGCTACCTATCACATATACACGATATTTTAGTTTTTATAACATGTTTTTATACTTAGTTGAGAGACTGCAGCACATGTGTATTACCAAGGCCTGTGCGGGAAGCAGAGAATATTAACATTGTAACCTATCATGCATGTCGTGACAAAGAAGGGTTGGCATGAGACCGGCTACCTCATTTTCCTAGAAAACTTTGCGTGGATGACTGTCTCTTTTTTCAGTAGTATTACCTTTCACTTTAATGCCTCAATGTCCAGTACAGTTTAATTTAATCCTTATTTGGTGTTATTAATTTTTTTTTAATCCGATCCTCTCACCCCTCATTCATATGTCATTCCCATTTCTCTATGTACTCACCTCTTCCTTTTCTCTGTGCCCATACTGCTTATGTCTTGCCTGTAGCGGTTTACCTTTCCTCCACTGATATTTCCCCTTGGCTTACACTTTACTTACTATGTCACTTCTGGTCACCAGATTTATGAAACTCATGGCCGTCAGTTGACTTTTCTGTGCTCTAGGATATAGTTTCATTTTTCAACTTCAGAGCTTCATTTAATAGACTTTTTAGTCCAATTTTTTTTTAACAGCAGATTAATTTTTTTTTTTTTTTGGTGGGGGGGAGGGGGAGCTGATTAAGGATTTCTAGCTGCAATATCCATTGCCACTTGTTATGTTCTTGTAAAGATGAGATTTACTATTATTATTCATTTACCAATTTGTTTGATGCATGTTACTAATCAAATATAAAGCTATTTATTGTACATTACTCTCTCAAATACCTTTTCAGCAAATTCTGCGCTGAGATTTTTCTCATTTTCCAATTTCTCAGTCAACAGCCTCACAACTTCCTTAGATTCTTCCAAAGCTGCTGCTCTGTTGTCCAGTTCCTCTTTGAGTTCTGCATACTTCTCTGCTGTCACTTGGTTTGTAAGATGCAGCTGAAAATGCAAACAATAGAGGTGGCAAATACATGGGTAGCAAAGGGAGATTAACACAGGTAAAATTAAGTGAAGGACATGCAATAATGGAGAGAGAGTTAACATATGTAGAATGAAGACGAATATAAACAATGATAGGGAGATCAACATGGGAAGAATGAATATATGAACATACAATGAATGAGAGCCCGTAATGGGGCACTCTCACAATGTTTATACTTAACCTCGACACCGCAAGGTAGAAGAGGAGCATGATGAGATGAGATGAGATGAGACAATGAATGAGGAGATCAACATAAGTAGATTGAGGAGATCAATGCAAGCAGTAGTGTGAGATTAACACTACCGGGAGTCGCAGAAATTGACACCATTTTCTACCCTCTTTGGAGAAGAAAGACCACAGAAATTGACACCATTTTCTACCCTCTTTGGAGAAGAAAGACCACAGAAATTGACACCATTTTCTACCCTCTTTGGAGAAGAAAGACAACAGAAATTGACAGTTATCTAGTTACAAGCCAAAGTAGAAACAACTAGTCAGCAAACTTCCAATCCAACTTTAATGAAATACCACAGGAAATGACAATTAGTACATTTTGAATGCATTGTCAGCGAAATTTTTTCATGACTGAAATATTTGTGCTAAACTATACATGTTACATCATTGTTTACTATGGTAAACTGCGAAAAGGCTTACTAAAACCATTCAACTGTGACATTTGACTAATAAAAAGGCTAGGAAATTGTTCCAAAAAGATATTGGGTAAATAAAACAATAGGGACAGCAAAAACACATGGGAAAACTAATCACAGGTGGGATGAAATGCTTGACAAGGGCTACAAGGGTCTCAGAAAGAGACAGGATGTGAAATGATAACATCAGAAATATGACAGTCATATAAGAGCTATATTAAGCCAATCCTGATATAAAGAAGTGAATCATGAATAATTAGCACACTAGTGAGGAATCATGTGAAATCTGGAAATGTTAACAATGATGAGAACAGTGGATAGATGGAACAAAATAACCTGAAAGAAGTTAACTCAAAAAGAGAACTAGTTACTCGCATCAGAAGACAGTTAATATTCTTTAGAAATGTCATGAGAAGAAGAAAGCTGGAGTATGTCGTCACAACTGGAAATCTGGAGGGGAGGAGAGGCGGGAGGGGAGACCAAGAGAGAAGATGCTGGACAGTTTGACATTATGGCATGGAGGAACATCAGAACCAGATATGACTGGCAGTACATGAGACAGAAGGCTGAGGACAGACAATCACCAACAATACAAACATCAACTATAAGAAGAAGAAAATCATTACACCTTGATTTAACTGAGAGATGACAAATAAATTAAAACAATGTTTTCCCATAGTGAATTTGAATAACGAAGACACAGACAATGGTAACCTAGGGAGGCAGACACACCAGAAACCTCAAGCTTCAATAATTGCTTGACATTTGCCACAAAGCAGCCATGTGATTGATAGAGACAGTGCCTTTAACATGTTATTGAACACACAAAATAGTCACTTGTAAACTTTGCAGAAGCCATTATGATTAATATACATAAGCCAGTTTTGTTCAAACAGAAAGACATGTTAGTCAGTTTAAAATTACTGTGATAAACAATTGACATTACTGTGCGAACATGTGTATATTTCAGCTTGAAGGATTTATCTAGTTATTGTACTTTATGTTGTGTGAATTCTGCAGTATGTACCTGACAAGATGCAGCGACAATATGCCAGGCAATAAATTGTGCAATCTATTGTTTGTGTCTTCGTTATTCAATCAAATAAATTTTCTCAATATCTTACGAGAATGAAACAACTATCGATAAGAGCATAAAACTCAAAAATATCTGGATGTAGAGCAGTGGGAAGATCCAGAAAGCAATGGATAGACAACATCAAGAATACTCTAGACAAGCACAGCTAGTTCACAACCAGGGCAACACATCTGTCCTTGGAAAGCAAGCTTTGCCTTCCCACAATCCTATGCTAACACGGTAAAAGTGGATATGAAAAGAGGCATCATCAACCTCGGACAAGACAAGAGACATGACTTTACTGACAACAACATTTTCACCTGGGACCAGACAACAGACATGACTTTACTGACATTTTCACCTGGGACCAGACAACAGACATGACAGTACTGACAACATTTTCACCTGGGACCAAACAACAGACATGACAGTACTGACAACAACATTTTCACCTGGGACCAGACAACAGACATGACTTTACTGACAACAACATTTTCACCTGGGACCAGACAATAGACATGTCAGTACTGACAACAACATTTTCACCTGGGACCAGACAACAGACATGACAGTACTGACAACAACATTTTCACCTGGGACCAGACAACAGACATGACAGTACTGACAACAACATTTTCACCTGGGACCAGACAACAGACATGACTTTACTGACAACAACATTTTCACCTGGGACCAGACAACAGACATGTCAGTACTGACAACAACATTTTCACCTGGGACCAGACAACAGACATGACAGTACTGACAACAACATTTTCACCTGGGACCAGACAACAGACATGACAGTACTGACAACAACATTTTCACCTGGGACCAGACAACAGACATGACAGTACTGACAACAACATTTTCACCTGGGACCAGACAACAGACATGACAGTACTGACAACATTTTCACCTGGGACCAGACAACAGACATGACTTTACTGACATCATTTTCACCTGGGACCAGACAAGAGACATGTCAGTACTGACAACAACATTTTAACCTGGGACAAGACAAGATGTCAGTACTGACAACATTTTCACCTGGGATCAGACAATAGACATGTCAGTACTGACAACAACATTTTCACCTGGGACCAGACAACAGAAATGTACTGACAACATTTTCACCTGGGACAAGACAAGAGACATGTCAGTACTGACAACAACATTTTCACCTGCAGATCTTGCATGCTGCCCTCCAAGTTCAGTCGGAGCTTCTTTTCAGTCTCCAGCTGTTCAACAGCTGAATCGCGGCTGGTCTCTGCATCTTTCACATTCTCTTCCAGCTGCACAACTTTCAGCTCCAACATAGTACACAGCTGTTTGTGTTCACTTGCAGCTTCTTGTACTGAGATCAATTCACCTTTGCTAACTTGTATAGCAACCGTGTTTTCCAGCTCATCTTTCAACTTTTCAATGGCTTGTCTCTGTGTCCGCTCCCTTTCTGCCTCAATGGTCAAACTCTATAAACACATGTAGAAATAAAAACAAACCAATGATTGATTCAATGATTGATTGATTGATGGTTGACTGGATTCACATATTTTAGGTAGAGTACTGCAAGCCACTATTTATAGACTGCACAAGACAGTGAAGACCAGAATACACAATCAAAGCCACTCAAGTTGATCAGCACACATATAAAAATGGTTTCCAGGCTCCACAAACATAATACAAATGTGACCTTAAACTTGGCCCCAGGAGATGAAAGCAGAAGAGAAACTGGGATACCTATGACAGCTGCCTGTGCGTTACCAGGACCTTTAAGGTAACCTATAATGCATGTTATAAGTGGTGACTAAGGAGTGTTTGATTGGGCCTAGCTACACCATTCTGCAGAAAACTTTAACTGCAAAATCAAAACAACCATGAATAATAAATTCCCTTGAAGAATTTAAACAAAGGCGTCATATACAATAAATTGCACAATTTCTTGCCTGGCATATATCACTGTATCTCATCAAGTGCATACTGCAAAGTTATATATCATTTGAAGTGAGTAAATGAAGAATTCTTTGGCTGAAATTCTAGTAAATGAAGAATTCTTTGGCTGAAATTCTAAGTGCATGGTCATTGATATTTTCGAAGGTGAGAAAGCCGTTCAAGATTTAACAGGAAGTTTGTTAAATGCTTCTCTTTACAGTATCAGTAATATTCTTCCTAAATTGTTTGCTCACATTCCAAGATTCACTGTCATTCAATACTCTCTCTCTCTCTCTCTCTCTCTCTCTCTCTCTCTCTCTCTCTCTCTCTCTCTCTCTCTCTCTCTCTCCTCTCTCTCTCTCTCTCTCTCTCTCTCTCAATTAAAGTGATTTATTACATAAGTTACTTTTAATCTACAAATAAATTATGCCATTGCCAGAGATGAAACCCAAAACAGTATCTTAGCAAGCAAGTACACTAACCACTATGCTAACATGATTTGGAAGGATACTCCATGAGATAAGATGATAAGCAACTGATGCTGCATTATGTTTAGCTGAGAACCCACAAACATGGTTTCGATAATGATTATGACAGTGACGACAGTGAAGCTTATGAAACTATCTCAGTTTGATATTTTAATCACTGTACCTTGATAGTTTCCTCCATACTCTTGATAACCTCCACACGAGCCTCCAAGTCCAGCCGCTGCTTCCTCTCCTGGTCGTAGCTGTCAGCCAGCAAGGTTTTCTCAGTCAGCTGTAGTTGCAGGCGGTTCACTTCACTCGTCAAGTTGTTTGTGTGGATTGTTTCTTCTTTGAGGATTTCCTAGATTGTTCAATGTACTTTCAACTTTATTTACATTAGACAAATCACCCCCATATGGCATCAATCAATCAAATGACATATCCACACTAAAAATTGATTGTAATGCGCCTTCAGCACTCTGTGTCATGCATCTTCATGGTGCATTCATAGACGCTTCTTCCAGTCCATTTCTTATGTTGTGCATGCACCTGTAAAGCATGTCTTCTTCTTGCGTGCTTGTACTATATGTCAATTACAACTGCTCAGTGGGGCCTTGGTGTATAAGGCAGACATGGTTAGGGCCCATGGGATCGCGTGTATGGTACAGAAGAATAGATAGATCATCACGGTCTGGAGAATGGTGCTGCAGAGAGTGACCAAAAGATCTGGCCAACACCCAGGACTCCAAGGAGAGCCCAGACATAATCTGACTGCTATTGGTAACATTAGTAGTGGGACTCTTCACTGGCTGTTAAAGATGAGGACCGAGCACATATGAGAATGTCCTGAGTGCTGTTATGTTGGTTCTTGACTCAACTCAACTACAACTTACAATAAAGCAACTGCAAATATCAAAAATGTTTAATACATTGGCACCATACTTAACTATACTATGGATACTGATCAGGAAGTCATAAGGAGACTGACTACAGCAATACAGAGGGTAAACAACATTAAAAGCCTATGACACAACACCAGTAAACAAATAAAATCAAACATTCTGAGGTCAGCATGGCTGAATGGATAAGAGCACTTCCTCTTAAACTTCCGGTGTGCTGATGCCGAGGTAGCAGGTTCAACCCTTACACCGGTCAGTTGGACTAAAATGTTGACTTCTCGTCCTTGACTTGGGGTGTAAATTACAAGTACCTCAGAAGACGGATAGGGTTTGCCTGATGGCGCGGGACACTGGTAATAGGGGAAGCTAATCCACTCAAACATCAACCCAGTGCTCTAGAAGTGGTAGCACTGGTATGGACTAAGCTTGAGTTCAACACGCACGCACGCACGCACGCACGCACGCGCACGCACACACACACATGCACGCATGCACGCACGCACGCACGCACACACACACATGCACACACGCATGCACGCACGCATGCACGCACGCACGCACACACACACACACACGCACACACGCACACACGCACACACGCATGCACGCACGCACGCACACACGCACACACACACATGCACACACGCATGCACACACGCATGCACGCACGCACGCACGCACACACACACACACACACATGCACACACGCATGCATGCACGCACGCACGCACACACACACATGCACACACGCATGCGCGCATGCACGCACGCACGCACACACACACACACAAAACATTTTGAGAACATGCATCTTGCCCACAGCAGCATACAGATGACAATCATGGAATATATTTTTTCATCCACTAAAGACGAAAATCAAGGTCCTTGATCAAAACTTTACAGAAAACTTATTAAAATAACATGAATAAAACTACTCACATTATATAAGGTCACAGAATAGAATAAAACAGGCCTGTAAACAAGCCAATGTCTCATAAACTTGGTCATATTCAATGACACTGAGGCCTGGAAAGAACAAGATCAACTAAAATGAAAGTGGACACATGCTATTAAAGACACCCCAGACTTTAAAATGTGAGGCAATGGACTCGAAACATCGATAAATAATGGGGTCAATATCACACTGGCTGCCTGTCCTTCCCACAACTTTTCCTGGTACCAATTTTAGGCTGGGCTGACCTGGTCAATGTTTTGTAGGTCCCTGCTTCCAGTGGCATTCAAATCTATGATCACCAAATCGGCATGCTAGCCACTCCACCATCATGGCTCCCTCTAACAAATATACACAAATGGAAATCTGAAACATTAGACACAATCAGAAATAAGTTCCCATATTGGTTTGATTGTCACTGCTTAACTACTGTATGGAGTGGAAACATGAACTTTTGGCTAAAATGATGGAACATAAAACAGGCTTTTGGAATTTTGATCTTCATAAGATAGGGGTGGTTTTGTTGGACAGAAAAAAAGAGAAATAAGGAAGTTTTACAGCAACAGGGCACTGCTGGGAAATAAACATTAGAAAGTCAGGGTAGTTTGGTCACATCAAAGAATCTCCTGAAAACCATAATGGAAAAAATAGCTGTTTTAGACAGCTAATAAAAGGACTGTAATAGGACATCAAAGATACAAATGGGTAGCATTCGCACTGCGAGCGCTAACAAGTCAAGTCGCATTATTCTGTCAAGAAGCCTGATCAGCGGGAAAATGTCACGTGGAAAATCCAACAACAAGAAACATGCTGTTGCCAAGATGTGCAGCGTGGGAGCCAACAACAAGAAGAAGAACGTCGAGAGCCCACCTGCTAGCTGCATCAAAGAGCCTGATACTGCAGCCATTACTGAAGCTATTACGAGGGAGAAGATTGACAGCCCAACACAGTCAAGAATCAAGACAGCAGAGAAGGAGGAGGAGAAAGACACTAGAGTCGGAAACACCGACTCAAAAACAGTCCGATGGGTTGTCAAGCGGATTCCTGTGGAGCTGAAAGATGATGAAATCCTGAAGCAGCTACGTGAAGAGAATCTTCACATCTGATTCTTGAAGGCGGAGCGGCTTCTCACTTACTCCAAGATACCTACAACCCTGGCAGTGGTGACATTGGAGGGCAGCGAAATGCCAACCACAGCATCATTCAACAAGAGACTGCAGCAACCAGAGAGATTCATACCAAGAATCACGCAATGTTCAAGATGCCAGAGGGCCGGCCACAGCAGAGCAACATGTCGCAGTAAGACGGAAATCTGTCGATACTGCGCCAATCACCACGCCTTCAAGGAGTGTCCGCTGGCCAAGCTGGACACGGACTTCCGAGCTCCTAACAACAGAAGAAAGTGCGCCAACTGTCTGGGCAAACACGGAGCAAGATACCTGGGCTGTCCGTACATGCAGAGACACAGAGACGTCTTAAAGATCGCCATCATCACAAAGACACCATTCAAGGAAGCAATGCAGAGGGGCAAGACAGCCACGGGTATAGCACAAGCTGAAAGAGATCAACTTCAAAAGCAGATAGACTAGTTGAAGAAACAAGTCAAGGCACTGCTGACGACGACTCCGACCAGCGATAATGAGAAGCTGCTGGCCGACATGAAAGAAATCCAGCTCAACATCAAACAAGAGATCCAGCGCATGGCTGAGATGAAGAAGGAGAACAAAGAAATCCTACAAATGATCAAGACCGAAAGAGAACTGCATAGAGCTGAAATGGAACTCTACCAAAACAAACTAACAGAAGCCACACAAGAACTCAGAGAGAAACCGCAAGAAGAAAACCAAGAGTCCGAGCCTGAACCGCAAACTAAAGCCAGCAGCCCAACAACAACGCCCAAGAGGGAACTACTATACCGTCGGATCTCTGAAGGAGGCACAGAATACCCAGTCGACAAGGAGGAACTCAAGCGCGAGGAATTCAGAAGGCGCTGGGAAGAAAAAGAAAAGACGCCTAAAAAAACTCCGTGGGAAACCTATGGTATACCCAGTAGTACACTACAACTGTGAGGCCGACTTCCGAGTACTATATCGAGGACGGTATAATCGTCCCATGGCTGACCACGGAGGAAGAAAACGCTAGGCAGCAGATACGCAAACGCAACAGTGAAAACTGTTTCCCCAAGGAGGAAAAAGAAAACGTCGAAAAGCTCCTACAGAAAATGCACAAAAAAGGAGACAGAATACCAAATAAAAAGTCCTTTTAAGGACTACAACCAGTCCAGCCTGGAGCCTGCACCAAAAACGAAAACAAAAGGAAGCATGCACAAAGGACAGCCGCCTACCGATCCCCCAGCTGGAGTGGGATAACGAAAAGTCCTTATAAGGACTGCAGCCAGACGAGCCAGGAGCCTACACCAACAAAGAAAACCACAACAACAGAAGAGCACAAAGGATAGCCGCCGACCACTGCTGACGTCACAGACACAAACGCTACATAACCAGTCCAAGATAGGACTCACAAGACAAGAATTAGGGCTAATAAACCCACAAAAACCACGATCCTCAATAATAATCACAGCTGATGAAGCAGGTTAGACGAGGACGAATTTGGAATTTTTGTTTTGAAAATTGGAATTGGAACTGGAAATGGGTAGACATGAAGAAATTATCAGGATACAGTTTAGTAGAAAGCACAACATAGGTTCACAACAGAAACTTGCAGGCAATCAATTAATCTTATTGTAGGTATAGCTCTAGATGATCATCATCATTTACAGACATCACCTCTGGCTCTGCTTCCATCATCCCTGAATGCTAAAACTGTGGGACAATTGTGTTAAATTACCAAAGATCACAACAGAAAAGGTGCTTGCTTATGGTCTTGATACAATACCTTGATCTGCACATTTTCTTGTACAAGTTGCTCCATTTTCTTGACACTTTCAATGAGATTTATGTTTTCTGCATTCAATTCTTCCACTTTGTGTTTGGCCTTGGCAAGTTCTTGAAGGGTCAAATCCAGCTTTACCTTCAGATCATCAATTTCACAGATGTACCTTGAGACAGGAGAGAAATTATTATCCATTATGTCTGACACTAGTCGTAATCCACACTCAAAGAACCATCTCAATATAAATGAAAACATACTTACAACTTACCCTTAAAATAAGATAAAATAACTGTTTTCTGCTGTACCCAAGATTCATTAGTGTATATTTTTTCTAGGGGTCTTTAAGATTGTGTTATGTTCATATGAAGTGTTAAGTTTTTGTTTGTTTCTTGTGTCTAATAAACAATGTTGTCTGAGCAGGACATTCAGACCTGCTCATTATGATCTACACTGATAAGATTTTTCAAATAGATTAGATAGACACAAGCTGTGTACCTTACATTGTACAATATAAACAGTATATCTAAAGTTTTCTGTCTATGAACTTACTATATAATACTGATATCATTCAATGATTATCTTACTTTGTACTGTATGCTACACAATACTGATGACTTCCAATCATCACTTAAGAAAACTTTAAAAGTTTGCCACAAGTACAGAACAATGTGTATAAAACCGTGGAACAAACAGAAAATACTGATATTCTACAAGAATCTGAACATCACATGAAATCTGGCTCGTGCTCAACAACATGTTTCAGACACTGAAATACCCTGTCTATACTAAACGCCACAGTTATTGACAATGAACGCTAAGAGAAAGCATGGCTCCGGGTAGAACAGGCATGAAGGGCAACACAAGACAAAGACACCTTGGGTATGAAAATACATGAGGCAGGGGAACCGAGAATGGACCAAGAGTCGTTTTGGCAGCCCATAATGGAAATGGAAATGTGTCTCTCTGCCTAATGCAAATGAACTGCTATATGATTATGATAATCCACAAATGAATATTTATGGCATGTATGTGATTCAAATATACACATATTTGGATTCTTGCAGATGTTATAGAGTTTAGGCACAGTTCTGGGTTTTCGTTGTGTGATCTATGGAAGCAAACTGGAGTACTTTAGGACATATATGTGTGCAATGAAAGTTATCCTTGACTGCACACAAAACTAAAATAAAATTTTAAAACTTGCATGAATGACAGACATGAAGTCTGCCTTCAATTGCCTCCCTTTGAATTCTGTTGCCTCTGATAATTGACTGACTGATTCGGTTCACGAGTGCCATTTTCTCTTAGACTTGGGAGATGTCACTAGAGCTACAAAGTTCATGCTTTGTACACCACTTTTGGTAGGCTGCCCTATGGAAAGAGACCAAGCCATGACGGATAAAATCCGGTGTAATTAAGGTCATGCTCTTTTTAACAACCTTTTTTAAACAGACTGCATCACTTCAGTTTGGTTAAGTGAGCGGAGACTGACGAGAGAAACATACAAGTGGTCTTCAAAGCTGTGCTAAAATCATGTGTGTCAACTTAAAAGTCACTTAAAAGTCGACAGGGTCAACTTCATTGCACCGGGTTTTTATCCCATATGGCTCGGTCTCTTTCCGCAGCGCAGAAAGCGTCGCACAAAGCACGAACTCCATAGTTCTAGCCATGACCCACAGGAGTCTTCGAAAAATTTCACTCGTGAACTGAAGGATGCGGCCCGGAATCGAAAACACAACCTTCAGAGCCAGAGTCAAACGGCTTGACCTCTTCGCCACGAAGACTCCCTGATGTATGTCAACTGACAGGCACAAATATTTCAGCTAAGCTGTACATGTACATAAGGGGGAATGAAGGACAGAGGAAACAAGATACGTGAGCTTCAAGATCATTTGCAGACAATGGACAATTTTATAATACGATTTATCTTAATAATATTGAAATCGGCCCTAGTAGACCTGTCATATATCAATGTAAAACACATTTTATAATAGTCTCACATATATTACTATCACAGAAATTACTTTATCTTATTACAGAATCAGTAATTTTATTATTTCTTGCATGGAAAAATATCCAATTTGTTAAATTAATGCCATCGTAAAACGTAAATAACATGTTAAATCAATCAACAAATCAGAATTGTATAGAAAATAGTACATTTGTTAAAAGAACAACTCATAATACAAATAAATTAACACCCAAGAACACTGCAAGCTTTACAAGCTGATAAAACTGCTAGGAACTGATAAAACTGCTAGGAAACTAACTACGTTAATAAATTCATAAAAACATACACAAATGAAGAATTGCAAACTAATAACACCACAAACTGCCAATACCATCATCACCATACGATCTTCATCGATGTATCAATTCATCAATGTGAACAGATACCTTACAGGAAGTTGGTGTTCACAAATGATGGTTTCTATGACGATTTGTTGTTCTCATGATGAAGTCTCCAACACCATCACAACTTGCATAGACTATATGTGTACAAGGGAATGAGCAGGCTGACAGGCTTGCAGGTAGGGCTACTTTGGAAGGCGGACCCTGCAGACATTCTGAATGCTCTAAGAAAAGTAAATCGTTTACGAAAACCAAGCGATGACTGGGAATCTACAACCATGGTCAGGCTGCGAGAACAGCAAGTTAAAAGAGACGTGGCCAAACAAGAACACTACGCAGGAAGCCAAAGAAGGGTAATAAACCAACACAGAACTGGAGTCGTGAGCTGCTACACGTTGCGGGATTTACTGAGGAGGGGATCTGAGCACTTATGGACTGAATGGTTCGATGTGCAAATATTGGTAGAAAATGTGCAATCATGCATACTGTGATATATATATATATATATATATATATATATATATATATATATATATATATATATATATATATATATATATAGAGAGAGAGAGAGAGAGAGAGAGAGAGAGAGAGAGAGAGAGAGAGAGAGAGAGAGAGAGAGAGAGAGAGAGAGAGAGAGAGAGAGAGAGAGAGAGGGTCTCTGTGGCTAAGGGCTTGCAGACGCGATTCATAAGCCCATTTACCCGCATTTGAAACACAGCTGCGACAGTTTGGCAGCAGAACGCGCTGGGTTTTAACATGTTGGTATGGGAGCCGGCTGTTCAGAAAGCTATGGCTAACTACTGAACGTAATCTTGCCATGACATCAACAACAGCAGTGAAATTCTGGTGCTGACAGCGATGTCCTGTAAATATAAATATATATTACAGATATATTTTTTTTTTAAAGTTGACAGGGTCGACTTCATTGCACCGGGTTTTTATCCCATATGGCTCAGTCTCTTTCCGCAGCGCGGAAAGCGTCGCAGAAAGCACGAACTCCGTAGCTCTAGCAACGACCCACGGGAAATATATAAATCTTCAAATTTATAATCTTGGTTAAGCAATTTCTCTTCTATTGTTATATCACATTTTGACGGCATCTGTTTCTTCAACATAATCATCATTTCTGTTAGTAAAGTTATTTTTTCTTTTTTGCACTTGCTATTATCACAATGTCCAACAGCTGTTTTAGATCATTTGCATTTTCCACTACCAAAACTGTCATCTGTATAGTATAGATTGTTTATATTATACATAACCATCCGACTTGTATTTCTGGCCCCAATTTGATCTCTCTCATTATTGCTTCCTAGATAAAGAACAGATACTGTGACAAAACAGATCCTTGTCTTATTACTAGCTCCATCTCTTCATCATTTTCCTCATTTCTCATTTTAATTGCCACTACTTGCTTCCAGTACATTTTATCCCATCAATTTTAATATATACCAACACTTTGATCACCTCATCAAGTTTCACTTTATCAAATGACTTGGTGTAATCTATAAAGCACAAGCATATGTCTTTCCGTTTCTCTACTGATCTCTATATATATAATGTCCGTAATGTGTATATTCCGTTGTTTGTACCTTTCTCTTCCACAAGTCATAATGCTGTTCACTAATTCCCATGTTTATTTTCCTTCTTGTTCTTCTCATTAGATTTCTGAGTAGAAGTTTGGTTATATAGTTTATGAGATTGATTATATGAAATTCTTTTCATTCAATTGTGAAGCCAAAGAAGATTGATTAACCAACACAGAAATGGTGTCGTGAGCCGCTACACGCTGCGGGATTTGCTGAGGAGGGGATCTGAGCACTTATGGACTGAATGGTTCGATGTGCATTGAGGATGATCTGTCGACTAACTAACTTTTGGGTAGAGCGATAATTTACATCATACGATTAACTACACACCCACTGTTGTAAATATCATGCAATAGTCTAGTTAATATGTTTTATTTTAAATTCTCCCAGTATGTCTATTTCCTCTAATGAGATTCTAACTGGTCCCACTATTTTGCTTTATGTTTGAGAGTTCTGTGGCAAAGGGGTTACGAATGCAATTTGTAATCCTGCATACTGCATTTGAAACACAGCTGCGGGCGATTTCGAAGCAAACCACCTTGCGTTGGATTTCATACAAAGGCATGAGTGCTAGTCGTTCAGAAAGCCATGGCAAACTACTGAACGTAAACCTGCCAATAAATAAAAAAACAGCCAAAAAATGCTGGGGTTGACAGCGATGTCCTGAAATGGATATACAACTATTGAGAGCATCAGTGGCTTCTCTTTAAACTAATTGGTCCTAAGTTCATTTCTTCTGTTAATTCTCCATTTTCTACATTATTTAGCTCTTAGGAACTCATTTCATTTCTTTATTATAGCATTTTGTCCCCATTAATACATTTCCCATTTTGATTTAAAACATCTTGTTTACTCTTGTTTCACTTCCTGTAAACTAACTTATTTGTCTGTGCATATTATTTTGTATCTTTAAATAAACTTAATTCAATTTTGTTGCACTGCTCATGTAACCAGTTCTCTTTTGCTTTTACATATGCATCTCTTATTTCTTTATTTGTCTTGTTGTATTCTTCTTGGTTATTTTCATGATTGATACTGTAATATACTGTCCAGCTTTAATTAGATTTATAAATCTTGAAAGTTAAAACAGTCCACACTATCACATGCATACATGGCATGTACTCAGTTTCACTACAAATCAATGCTACACGTGAACAAAATACACATAGTGGTGATGTCAAAACCCAAAGAATCTGCAATTCAACATTGTAAAAATAAAGAAGCAAACAATTAACCTTTTCAAACTTACAACACTCAAATACTCATGTATATTACCTCAGTACATTTTCAGCTACCAACAGTCATTTCATTTAGAAGAAAGCACAAAATCATCATACAATTCCATAGCAAGTTCAGAAAGTTATTTTATTTTAAAATAAATTACCATATAATATTACAGTCTGTCAACTGATTCTCTTACTAAGCATGCACAATTTTAATTTAATGTGATGTTTCAAGGAATTTTATGTACAAATTAGTCCCAGTTTCAAGTTTCTGTCTAGTTTTGTCATCATCAGCATGACTTGGTATAATCTACCGTGTTTCCCAAGAAAATAAGATCTACCCCTAAAATAAGCCCTAGCACGATTTTCCAAGATGCTTTCAATATAAGACCTACCCCTAAAATAAGCCCTAGCATGATTTTCCAAAGAGATTTCAATATAAGACCTACCCCTAAAATAAGGCCTAGTTAAGATCGTCAGCTAGAATTAGAGACTTGTTGACAAATGAGTACAGACACCACTGGAGTGCACTCGATAATGAATGGATGTGTTTCATAATTCAATACATCACTCCCGTTAAATAAGAAGATGACATGACTGTATTTTAATCAATGTAGAATTTTTTACATGAATAAATGCAGATTTTTGTACCTGAAAAACAAAATATATAAGACATCCCCCGAAAAAAGCCCTAGTGTATTTTTAAGCTAAAATTAATATAGGACCTGGGCTTATTTTCGGGGAAACTTGGTATAAAGCACAAGTATATGTCTTTCTATTGGTCTCTGTAGTAGTATTCCTTGCCATCTGGTGAAGGTGTGTTCATGTCTCTCCCCAGACCTGGGTCCTTGGTGTTCTGGACCAGCTTTGTTGATGATGGAGCCTCAGTAGCGTAGTGGCTAGTCACTTGGCTGCCGCAGATCATGGGTTTGATCTACAGCTGGGCAAATTCAAATGTTTCAAAATTGGCCTGGGAGCCCAGGTTGACACAGCCTAAAATGTGTACCAAGAATGTTTTGGGAAGTAAAGATGGCCGGTGGGAGACTGACCTCATGACCCACAAGCGTCCACTGATCTATACAAATATGGGTCCAGCATCATATGCTTGATACTCCTAGCGTGAAAAAGGTCCTGTACTTGTTTTTACTTGTTGTTGGTATTCCTCAATGTCATCCTCAGTCCATCCAACAATTCTTTGGGTTTGCCTTTGCATCTGCTACCGCTGACCTAGAGAAATGATGCTAGCTTTAGTCCTGTATATATCTTTATAAATGTCTTTTGATTGAATGTAAGTTCTATTCAACACTCCTGGTTTATAAGTTGTGTTACTTCTGTCCATCACACCTGGATATGCCGGAATAAGAGGTCACAAACGTGCAGACCAGCTGAAAATTACTGCACCAGCGCAATCTGGAAGAAGCATGGACAGGGCTGATATATTCAGTGTAGTACAGACTCATGTGGCAGGTACTAGCAAGACACCGACTCTAGTCCGACTGCCCGAACTGGGAGTAAAGCCTGGTCATTCACATCAATGCCGCCTTCATATGAAAGAGAGGAGATTCTATAATCAACTTCTCATGGGAACAGTGAGCAGAAATATTTTGGGATGGCTGCTGCATCGGAGGACTAAGCATGCTTGGGAATGCTCAATGTGACATGACATTGTTCGACGTCGTAACATAACATCTATTATCCATGTCTGCCAAGCAACACATGGTGTGTTATATCTTTAACATTTGGTCCAACAATAGAAAATGTAATGCAGCTTTACAGATCACAATTACGGACAACATAGGGTGTTGCGGCAACTAGCCTTCATCAGGAAAACAAATACACAAAATGCAACATATAAACACAGGAAAGACACTACAGTGACTACATTAAGGCAAAGCAAACCAATGAGAGGAATGAAAAGATGAGAACAATGGAAAATTAAACTAATTATGCTACTTATCTCAGAATCCCAGGCTGTGAAACTCATTTTATCTAAAGAATCTGTCCAGATATTTTAAAATACAGTGCAATGTATGCTCGTCTGTGTGTTACTAAGTTCCATTAAGGAAACAAAAGAAATGTTACCAATTTCATTAAGGAAATAAACAAGTGTCACCAAGCTCCATTAAGGAAACAAACAAATGTTACAAACAAAGAAGTGTTACTAAGCTCCATTAAGGAACCAAGAAATGTTACAAACAAAGAAGTGTTACCAAGTTCCATTAAGGCAACAAGTGTTACCTAGCTCCATCAAAGAAACAAACAAATGTTACAAACAAAGAAGTGTTACCAACCTCCATTAAGGAATCAAAGAAATGTTACAAACAAAGAAGTGTTACAAACAAAGAAGTGTTACCAAGTTCCATTAGGAAAACAAAGAAGTGTTACAAATAAAGTGTTACTAAGTCCCATTAAGGAAACAAAGAAATGTTACAAAGCTTCGTTAAGGCAACAAGTGTTACCAAGCTCCATTAAGGAAACAAAGAAATGATACACATAAAGTTTTTTTTTTTTAAAGTTGCATATCCCTCACAGGACGTTGCAGTCAACACCAGTAATTTTTCAGTTGCTGTCGATGTTCTTGGCAAGATTGCATTCAGTAGTTTGCCATTATTTCTGAGCGACCGGCTCACATACCCCGTAAGTAACCAACGCGACGCAATCCGCTGCCGAATCTCGCACAGCTGTGTTCCTCACGTGGATATACGGGATTACGGAGAAAGTCATAAAACCCTTCACCAGGGAGATCGGCAATATAGTGTTACCAAGTTTCATTGAGGAAACAAAGAAATGTTACAAAGCTCCAATAAGGCAAAAAGTGTTACCAAACTCCATCAATGAAACACATAAATGTTACAAATAGAAAAGTGTTACCAAGTTCCATTAAGGAAACAAAGAAATGTTATCTAGCTCCATTAAGGAAACAAAGAAATGTTACCAAGCTCTATTAAGGAAACAAAGAAATGTTACCAAGCTCCATTAAGGAAACAAAGACTAACCTCCCAGGCAAGTCATGAGTTGACTAGGAAAGGCTGGCATGACACTGTCTACTTCATTCTATAGAAAATGTAGCAGCAAAATGCAACCATCGTAAGCAAGTTTGCAAAGGGCGTAGTATGAGTTGGTTGAAGGTCATTGCTCCATTGAACAATGAATGGCAGAGAAAGACGACCCACAATCAGTGTCCTTGTGGTGTGAAAATAACACTTCTGCCCTTCATTACCCAATGGAGCAAAAGTTCTAAACAAAACAACACTAAATTAATAGAAAATCCACAAGAAATGCAGATTTCCAAAAGAAGCTGCACAAGAAACAAAGGCTCATTTAATAAAACAAAAATACTACACTGAAAAATGTCTCTACAAGAAAAAACACTAAAAATTAAGATTTTAGGAAACTAGTGCTAGAATAAAAGTAGATTTTGAATTTATTGCCTTAAAAATACATTACAAACATGTTTAAAAAAACATACTGCTCTACAAACAAGTCAGACTCTTTTGTATGTACTGTCTATTGCTACAAGAAAACAATCTGTCAAAAACAGCTCCAGAAATCTATTGCTAAACCAGCACAAAAACTATTGCTAGACAATGCAAAATAATATTGTTACTTTTATTTCTACAAGAAAAGCAAGATGAGAAAATAAAACCACTTACTGCTCTAAACTGCAGGATAAAATAAACACCAAATAATTACTTACAATACATCTAAAATCATATTTGCTCAAATGTATTCATTCAGAATACGTTAATAAATCATGATCATTTGCTGTGTCACTACGCATGCACAATCATGGTATTCTTTGCATTTTCCTCATAAACCCCATAGAGGCAGACAGAGATGTGTACGCAATGAATGACTTTGTACACTCATTGCATTTTCCTTATAAACCCCATAGAGGTAGACAGAGATGTGTACGCAATGAATGACTTTGTACACTCATTGCATTTTCCTCATAAACCCCATAGAGGTAGACAGAGATGTGTACACAATGAATGACTTTGTACACTCATTGCATTTTCCTCATAAACCCCATAGAGATAGACAGAGATGTGTACGCAATGAATGACTTTGTACACTCATTGCATTTTCCTCATAAACCCCATAGAGGTAGACAGAGATGTGTACACAATGAATGACTTTGTACACTCATTGCATTTTCCTCATAAACCCTATAGAGGTAGACAGAGATGTGTACGCAATGAATGACTTTGTACACTCATTGCATTTTCCTCATAAACCCCATAGAGGTAGACAGAGATGTGTACACAATGAATGACTTTGTACACTCATTGCATTTTCCTCATAAACCCAATAGAGGTAGACAGAGATGTGTACGCAATGAATGACTTTGTACACTCATTGCATTTTCCTCATAAACCCCATAGAGGTAGACAGAGATGTGTACACAATGAATGACTTTGTACACTCATTGCATTTTCCTCATAAACCCTATAGAGGTAGACAGAGATGTGTACGCAATGAATGACTTTGTACACTCATTGCATTTTCCTCATAAACCCAATAGAGGTAGACAGAGATGTGTACGCAATGAATGACTTTGTACACTCATTGCATTTTTCTCATAAACCCCATAGAGGTAGACAGAGATGTGTACACAATGAATGACTTTGTACACTCATTGCATTTTCCTCATAAATCCCATTGAGGTAGACAGAGATGTGTACGCAATGAATGACTTTGTACACTCATTGCATTTTCCTCATAAACCCCATAGAGGTACACAGAGAAGTGTACGCAATGAATGGCTTTGTACACTCATTGAGACATTTTGGACATATGGTGCTAGTAGTAGTTTTATAGACCAATCAGCTCTCAGGGGGAGGTCAATATCATGTCAGCCATCTTGAATCTCTAAGACATGTCCAGGTACCCATTTTAGAATGGGTTAGTCTGGGAGTCCAGATCATGTTAACAATCTGTCTTAATGTGAATTTGAACCTATGACCATCAGGCCTGTGAGGCCTGGACACTTACTAAACAAGCTGAACAGCGCATAAATGCATTTGAATATAAATGTTATAGACGAGTTCTAAGAATATCTTGGGTAAAGAAAAGAAAAAATGCATCCATACTTCAACAGCTGAATATTGAAGAAGGTTGGCTATTAAAGACGATAAAACAAAGAAAACTGAAATATTTTGGTCACTTGAAACATCACGAAAATTTGGAGAGAACAATAATGGAAGGGTATATGCCTGGGAAGAGAGGAAGAGGAAGGCCAAAGAGAAGATGGGTGCAGGATGTGGCGGATGATCTCCAGATGGGTGTATCAGGACGCGGACATCTTGCTTATGATCGAGAGGTTTTCCGGAAGGTTGTTATGGGAGCGAGGTTCTGAAAGGACATGCTACTGAATGAATGACCAATCAGGCAAGTGTTCTAACCACTGCACTAACACGGCACCTGTAACCAGTGTGTAATGGAGGACAATTAACCTAACTAAACTTGGATATCCACTAGGGGTGATAGGACACCTTTGGGTTTGGTCACAATGCAGTAACATTGTTTGTGCTAACTTATAGCACATAGCTAAACATCTAGTGTTATAGAAATGAAGTCCTGTAGAGAAATGTATATGCAAGACATCAGAAAAATTCCAACAGGTCATATTGCTACAAACAAATACCACGGCCAATTTATCATTATACAAACAATAATTAATTAAAGATAGATAGCAACTGGATAATTTTATTAAATTCAACACCTATCAAAATAGTTTTAAGTTCAGAATGAAGACTTCATTTTTGTTGCTGTTCATGTAGCCCCTGGAAGGCTAGTTTCTAGCTCTTAGGTCTGATGCACTCGCACCTCAACCCCAACAAGGGCTGGCATCTGTCAGGCACCAGTTGGTTTAAAGACTCCTCCTGACATGGTACCAAAGTACCATTTCCCAGGGATGTGTGTTGTAGAGTGCCTGGAGACAGTTTACAGACTTTCCTCCTGACACAGTACCAAAGTACCATTTCCCAGGGATATATTTTGTAGAGTGCCTGGAGACTATGTCTAAAATGAACATGAATGACAAGAACTTAACACAATGAGAATCTAGAATAAACCACAGGGGTTACATTTAGTCAGAAGTATGTAGTCAATATAGAAGTGCTTACCTCTTCTCTGTGCCGTCATGGCTTCTCTGCAGTGCTTGCTGGAAGGAAAAGTAAACGGTTGATGAGCTGAATGTCACTGTGTAGTTACTAGACATATGTGCGTATGCACATATGTATTCTTGTCTGTGTACGCAATAGTGTAGGGATATGTGTATGCAAGTATGTAGCATGTGTGTATGTGTGATTAAAGACAGCTAAAGTTGGGAGGATCAACTTTTTTTGTATTGAGTATGACAAGCTACATGTGGAGAGCATCACACAAAGCATAATCTCTAGCTTCAGTGATTATCCCCTGGGGTGTTGGGAACAATTACGCTTGCAGTCCTAACATCTCAGTCTGAACATGAACCCAAGACCTTCAGAGCACAAGGCAGACAGCTTGCCCACTTGACCCGCGCGCGTGTGCATGTGCGCGCATGTGTGTGCGTATATGCATGCGTGCGTGCATGTCTGCATAAGCATGGATGCATATGAGAGAGAGAGAGAGAGAGAGAGAGAGAGAGAGAGAGAGAGAGAGAGAGAGAGAGAGAGAGAGAGAGAGAGAGAGAGAGAGAGAGAGAGAGAGAGAGAGAGAGAGAGAGAGAGAGAGAGAGAGAGAGAGAGAGAGAGAAGAGAGAGAGAGAGAGAGAGAGAGAGAGCACTTTTATAATATCAGAACACATTTCTTATTCCCCGACAAAGGATGAATTAAGAGGTGGAAAAAAATTTAGCTTTACTGGACTGCTTAGGGTTTACAATTCTATGACGCAAAATTGCACACGTAGAAATGTCATCGCACAAGACGAATATAGTCTGGATTCTACAACAATTGTAAAATCTTATTTTGATGCCATAAGTTATCACCAGTTCAGCAGCGTAGGGACCATAAAGGTGTAGATAACAACCTTGAGACATTCTGGTGTCATAAAAGCTTAAATGTACCAGCCATATAACACATTGCCATGGATTTTCAGATGGAGTGAAGACTTGTAGCCTGACAGGTGTGAAGTGACCATCCACTGGATGATACCACCTGCCCAAATAGCATATCTGCTTGATACAGGTAAGAAATTCAATTGCCAGCAAAGATCGGAAATCAATTGTGAAAACCGAGATTATGTAACGAGAAAAGTACATTTCAGATGCATGGTGTAGGCTGGTCAAAGGATGATTGATAGGTTAAATTTACAATTTACACTGAAATTTAGAATGGAGCTAGTAACACTGACATCCAGGGAAACCTCCAGAAGTGAAAAGGTTAGAAGAGAAAAATGATGAAAGGGACGAAAACTATAATACCAGGCCTAGCACACAGCACTCAGATGCACACACTTAGCCTACTAGGGAATCCAGCTGGTGAGGTACTAAATCTTATTTTGACAAACTTTTCAATCATGCAGTACAGAAGCAGAATTTCTTTCAGCTAAAACCAGGTAAAAATATATTATTTTAACCATTAGTGTCTTTTGGTCTGACATCCTAGTGTTTGTTTTCTGTTAATGTTTACTTTCCTAATTCACACTTATAAATTTTCTTTGTTCCTTCTTGTTCCAGCTTTAGCTATGTCACTGTGAAAACTGTTTTTTCATGTGTGATAATTTGGAAAAATCCAACATTCAAGCCAAAGGATTGCTTATTCTATTTATGTACAAGATGTACATTGAGTATCCGATTTACATGAGGCTGGTGAACATTTGGGACTGACCACTCAGAAGAAATCCCTGAGGATAGTCAGTCTGTTGAGTAACACTCAGTATAACAATTATTCAGATCACCTGCACCCTAAGTGCTACCAACACTGATATAAAATAACTGGGCAGAGAGAATAATGTCATCTTGTCTGCATGACGACGTCTGCTTGATGAATGAGGACTTAGAACATTCCATTCATCGTAACAGGATGCGAGAATTGAAAAGAAGGAGAAAGAGGAGGTACAAGGTCATAATGCAGTAGTCATTTGCAGAACATCGCTCTCATCAAGGCCCATGGAAAAAAACTAAATCTTTCACCCATTCCACTGCCTCATGTATGAACATTTTTATAACCAGGGTGACTTTAGAGTCAGTGTCCACCTGCATGCTAGTCGATCCCCGCCTTGTTTTCTGGGACTTGTGTCTTACATTACTTTAGAGTCAGTGTCCACCTGCATGCTAGTCGATCCCCGCCTTGTTTTCTTGGACTTGTGTCTTACATTACTTTAGAGTCAGTGTCCACCTGCATGCTAGTCGATCCCCGCCTTGTTTTCTGGGACTTGTGTCTTACATTACTTTAGAGTCAGTGTCCACATGCATGCTAGTCTATCCCTGCCTTGTTTTCTGGGACTTGTGTCTTGCATTACTTTAGAGTCAGTGTCCACCTGCATGCTAGTCGATCCCCGCCTTGTTTTCTTGGACTTGTGTCTTGCATTACTTTAGAGTCAGTGTCCACCTGCATGCTAGTCGATCCCCGCCTTGTTTTCTGGGACTTGTGTCTTGCATTACTTTAGAGTCAGTGTCCACCTGCATGCTAGTCAATCCCCGCCTTGTTTTCTGGGACTTGTGTCTTACATTACTTTAGAGTCAGTGTCCACCTGCATGCTAGTCTATCCCTGCCTTGTTTTCTGGGACTTGTGTCTTACATTACTTTAGAGTCAGTGTCCACCTGCATGCTAGTCGATCAGCCGCCTTGTTTTTCTGGGACTTGTGTCTTGCATTACTGTTCTGCCATGGCCTTGTGTCATTGAATATGTCCACAGTATTTTAGTTTGTGAGACATGATGCTGTTGATGTTTTTCTTCAAAGAGGAAACGGAGGGAGAGGAATAAAATAGTAGGATGAAGAGGAGGAATGGAGGAGTAAGAGTGAAGGATCAGTTGTCTACAAAGAGGAAACATAGGTAGAGGAATAAAAGAGTGGGATGAAGAGGAGGAATGGAGGGGTAAGAGTGAAGGATTAGTTGTCTACTAAGAGGAAACAGAGGTAGAGGAATAAAAGAGTGGGATGAAGAGGAGGAATGGAGGAGTAAGAGTGAAGGATCAGTTGTCTACAAAGAGGAAACAGAGGTAGAGGAATAAAAGAGTGGGATGACAAGGATGAATGGAGAAGTAGGAATGAAGGGGTTGAAAACTTGTCTCCAGTTCAATAATTAATTACAAGCCAAACCTAAACTTCACAGACCATTGACTGACTTTTGGCTTGCACCTGGCCGTCTTGACAGACGATAGTTTGTAAAATGGAGTTATACCTCTCCATAACACAAAGCCTGGGCTGAATTTAGAGACCATGTGTTGCCCATGCAGCATGATCCCTCTCTCGGCCTGTCTAGTGTACTCCAGAGGAAAGGTAACACCAATACATCTGGAACAAGACAAGCTGCAGAAGCTGCCGGATCAGCAAAGCAATGCTCTAACTGTCCGCCTGTCGGAGCTTCGATCCTAGACCAGTTGCCAACCAAGGCTTAGGGCCTGGTCTGCCCTGCCATGACATTTAGTCTTTAGGTTGCATTTCCTCGCACTAGGATAAGGCTTGTATCCTCCCAATTGCGCTCCTCCGCCCGAAGCCGTTGGCACAATGTGGCGTGTCGGGTTTGGTAAGCGTCGCTAACAGAAGCAGGTAGTACCATCTACTGTCATACGGTAGCTCAGTCATATCTAACTACAGACCATTGAGTGAAATAAAAAAAATATTGAGGTTTATTCAAGAGACAAAACTGCAGAAATAGACTTTTGCAAGTGAACAAATGAAGATGTAGAAATGAGATAAATCCCTGAGTTTCTGACCTGAGTGGAGATGAGCATGGTCTCCCTGTCTCTAGACTTCTCTAACTGCTCCAGTGAGGCGCTGACCTGGCCTTTGAGTTGCTGGTTTTGTTCTTTCAAATGTTGAATAACAAGCTGCATTGATGAGAAAAATTGCAGATAGACTGTCATATAGCAGCAGATAACTTTTCAAATAAATGTTTAATAATCAAAATATAAAAGGAATGCTCTACAAAGATCAAGAAAACAGAAACAATAGTTATATATATATACCTTAAGAAAAAGATAACACCAAAAAGTCATATTACACCAGTTGGAAAAGTTTAACAAAGTCAAATATCAAAGGACATTCATAACATCACAAAAAATAGTAGTAGGCCTCTTTCAGTCCTGAAGGACTATAGAGTTGTGCCGCTGGGGAGGTACCTGACAGCACTGCTAGTGACTGTATAGTCCGATGCGAGAGTGACAATCTCTGTCACAGTTTCCGCATCTGTAAGACGAGGCAGGTCCCGCAGTAAGTGACTGCTCTTTGAGCCTGTGCCGCCTATCCTCAGTTTGTTGGATCAGATTGCGCTCAAAGAGCACCAGTCCGTTTCGTACATTGTCAGAATCTCCCCGCCAGTTCCCTGACATCTCTTCTCCAGGAACATCTGTCTGTTGCAACTCTTTCGCACGTGCCTGAATCTATGCCAAGGGTTTTCATATCTTGTTTACACACATCCCTATATCGCAATTGGGGTCTTCCGGTTGGCCTCTTTCCTGTGGCTAGTTCTCCGTAAAGGAGATCTTTGGGAATATGTTCATCCTCCATTCGAGATACATGGCCTAGCCACCAAAGGTGTCTCTGCTTGAGGAGGGTGTGCACTGTGGTAATATCTGCTCTTTTAAACACATGTTTGTTTGTTATGTGGTCTTTCCATGATATGCCTAGGTTAGCAGTAGAAGAGGTAGAGACAGACTGACAGACACTTGTCTCGCTAACAAAGAGCATCAACTATGGTCTCCACTGTGAAGAAGCCTGCCAAGGACACAATCTTTTCACTGTGTGAGATTGCAAGAGAATCACAGTAATTGATGATGGCAGACAATCTGCATTTCAAAATCTGACATTCACTAACTGAAAAGGTAATGAGCATGTTTGCGGTGAGTATGTTACTTTGCCACCAGGATGAATCTATATTATCGCTAGTTCCCAGTTCATCAAGTCATACAAAAGTGAACAACTCGATTCAATGGAGTTCAACAATATCAACAGTCTGGCACCAAAGAAAGTCGTAACTCACTTCTTGTTTAGCTAGTTCTTTGCAACTGAAGCTTGGTCATTTCCAGTTCCTCTCTTGACCTGTCCAGTTTGTTCAACAAATCCTTGTTTTCTTTCCCTAAAGACTCAAGCTGGAGGGCAAATTTCTCCTTCATCTGTTAGACCGCAAACCAATATTTCAAAAATATAGATGTTGTATCAATGTCCATGGACAAAATGCACCAACAAAAAATCACAATCAACAAACTGAAAATGTCACAAACTTTGAAAATCTTGACTGTTGTTGTTCATGTTTTAAATGTTATATGTTGATGAAGACTGGTTGAAATGTTCAGTGCGTATGTGTCCCTCCTCTATTGTATCCCCAGCCATATTTTTACAAGACGCTCACCTGCCAGCCTAATGAGTCAAATAATGGGTCTTAGGTTCAAATTCTCATTGAAGCTGACTTAAAATTGACCCAGGTGAACATAATATACCCAGCCCACCTCAAAGTGTGAAATGGGTCCTGTTCTTACTTTACCTGTATTGTACCCTTTGGACATCTGTTGTGAAACCTGAATATGAAAGAGTTAGGTAACATTTTAAAGCAACATGACTTCACTGCATCTGGTTTTATCCCACCAGGCCGAATCTCTTTCTCTTTACAGAACGGCAAACAGCCTGCCGAGTACATCACACAAAGCACCAATTTAGTTGTTCCAGTGATGACCCTCAGGAGTTTCCAAAACAAATATCACTCTTGGTCTTAATGATGCAGTTCAAGACCCCCTGAAAGAGTTAACATTCTAAGATACAGACAATCTCAAAAAGTAACTACCTTTGTATAATATAATTATGACTTCATTTTAAAATTTACCTGGTCAGCTTCTTCTAAGTCAGCCTTCAGCATCTCCTCCGCCTCCTCTTTCTTCTTCACCAATGTCAGAAGCTCAAGTTTCTCACCATCAAGACGATCTTTTTCTGCAACCACTCTTTCTAGCTCTTCCTTGCAAGCTCTCAGCTGATTGGTCAGATCTTGCTCTCCTTTTGACAAAAACTTGTTTTGATTGGCCAGTTCATTCTTTTCCGATTCTGCTTGCTCCATCTTGCTCTTCAGGGATTCCAGCGATTGAGACAACTGTTTCTTATCATTATTCAAAATGTCTACAATATCTTGGAGAGTGTCAGACTTCATGGCATCAGTCCGCAGTGTTTTTACTTCTGAATTTAGTGTGTCAAACTTTTCTGACATGTTCTGCTTTTCCTTTGTAGTAGAATCCAATTTTGCCTGTGTATAAAAAAAAACATAAGCTATTACTGTATAAAAACAAACCATTACTGTATAAAAACAAACTATTACTGGATAAAAACATAGGCCATTACTGTATAAAAACAAACCATTACTTATGAAAACAGGCCATTACTGTATAAACACGCAGGCTGTTACTGTATAACACAAAGGCCATTACTGTATAAAAACAGGCCATTACTGCATAAAAACAAACCATTACTGTATAAAAAACAGGCCATTACTGTATAAAAACAGGCCATTACTGTATAAAAACAGGCCATTACTGTATAAAAACAGGCCATTACTGTATAAACACACAGACTATTACTGTATAAACACAAAGGCCATTACTGTATAAAAACAGGCCGTTACTGTATAAACACAGAGACTATTTACTGTATAAACACAAAGGCCATTACTGTATAAAAACAGGAAGTTACTGTATAAACACAGACTATTACTGTATAAACACAAAGGCCATTACTGTATTTTAAAAAAAGGCCGTTACTGTATAAACACACAGGCCATTACTGTATAAAAACAGGCCGTTACTGTATAAACACAGAGGCTGTTACTGTATAAATGTATAGACCATTACTGTATAAACACACAGGCCATTTATAAATACATAGGCCATTACTGTGGAAAAAAAAGTCTGTTGTTTCCTTCATTCGTTCATTTTGCTTCTGTTTCTTCTCCCAATGATCTTTTCAGTCATCATGATGTTCTTCAATACCTCTCTTCTCATTATATAACAAAGAACTCTGACTCTTTCTAATAGTTGTGTTGTACAATGTTCTACTTTCATGAACCTCTTCCAGAATCTCAGTTACTCTGGTCATCCAAAATATTTGCCTCGGGAGCAATCTCCACTGACTTCAAGCCTTTCCTTGTGTTTTCATTCACACTCCACAATTCAGAAACATTATGTAAGGGCGATAAAATTACTGCACCAAACCCTAATGTTCTTTTGGTGTTAATGTCCTGACAAGGCTAGAGTTTTACTATTTTCCTCCCAAGCAATGCACCGTGTGATTGGTTATTCATTGTGTGTCCCAATCAATGCATCATGTGTGACTGTACTTCTTATGTTTGGTCAGAGAATGCTAAAGAAACCTGACAACATATGTCTTTGTTTTTACAAGATGTGTATATCTGGCCACTGTGAAAGTAATGCAAGTGTGATTTTGTTGTTGTCATTTCCACTATTGGACAACTGCTATGACTTTCTAGGACTGAAAGATAAAATGGGAGCAAAACCACAACTCACATAAAGATGTCAACTTATACAAACCTCTGCCTCGTCTAGCTGATCCTCCAGCTCTTGTAGCTCCTCCTTGAGGGATTTGTTCTTCATCTGCAGCTGTTGCTGCTGAGCAACAGCCTTTTCCAGGTCCTCATTTAGTTTAGCCACCTGTCAAACGATTTGTACAATTGAATCAAGAGGAACAACTAGAGCTACTTGGTATAAATTCTTCTCCTGTAATCAACGTTTGCTATGTGTGGTGCAAAGCATCTTTTGTAGTACATAGATGTCTGCTTTCTAGTCCCGTGCCACTTGGGCCAACATCTTCAGATTTCAACGGTTGAAGTTTCTTTTCTGCGTGCCTCTTCCCATAAACAGATTGTGTACTGCCTGCCCACATTTTCTGTCAGGCTTTGTGACGCTAGATTTTGTTCTTACAAGAACTCCCATAAGGCAGCGGTGGTTTTACATTCGGCGTATCCTTCATATAGATGGGTTTGCTTTCAGGGTTTATGAGCTCAGTCAGCCTATTTTATTTGCTCTCTTATTTTGTCCTATCAAATTTGGTGTACAAATCCTATATTATTTACACTGTCACCTCTGAGCAATTGGTTGGAGGCCACTGACAATGAATTACCTATACTGTAGATAGAGGAAACACTACCAGCCTAGGCTTAATCTCAGCAGTCCACATCTGCTGTACTAAATGACGTTTAGTTCATTCATTGTTGATTTGTAATGTTAAATTTTTGTGGGGGAACTTGCACCTCAAGTGTAGTCCATACACACTACTTCTAGTAGTGTGGGACTAGAATTGTTCATGTGGATTAGCTTTCCCTATTAACAGTGTCCCTCACCATCAAGCAAACCCACTCCGACTTCAGAGGTACTTGTAATTTATGTCCCAAGGTCAAGGATGATATGTCAAAATTTTAGTCCAAGTGTCCAGCGTAGGGGTTGAACCCCTTACCTCAGCATCAGGACACGGATGTTTAAGAACACACATTCTTATCCATTCACCTATGCCCACCTACTAATGTTAGATTGACATGTAGTTTTGTATGTGGACATTATCCCAGTGATAATGACTTAACGTGGCAACTGCAGAAGTACAGTGGCTAACATGATTACCTGTCGGCCCGGTAGCCATGTGTTCAAATCCCTATCCATGTGGTGACTGTTTATACAACTGACCTCGACTACCAGGTAGATGCCAGGTATCCATCTCTATTGCCACAGAGCCGCTTATTGGCTAGTTGCCACCAATAGGAAGGGCCATAGATCGGTTTACTAGCAAATCAGCATCACTATACAGCAACGAGGAATATGAGAAAATGATATATAGTAGCATAGTGTATGACAGGTAGCGCTGACGCCCTTGAACAACTGTGCCGCATGATGTGCTGGAGAGCCACTCTATCGCTCTTAGTATCTATCACAATCAGGGCATTTGAGAGTTCGTGATTATGCCTCGTTTGCCGGTCTTGACCGTGGTGTTGATGAGCCACATACTCTGACTCACTTAAACTGATAAACTGTTCTTGAACGTGGTGTTTGTGAGCCACATACTCTGACTCACTTAACTAATAACTGTGGTTTCAATACTACACACACTCTATAACTGGCTGAACGCACTATAACATGACAAAACTCCGTCAGCATTTTCCACAAATATATTAAGCACAATTACATGTCTGTCGTTCCACAATTCATAGACATCACGAACACGATACAGTTACATCATAATAGAGTGGCACAATTTTGGCCATAACTCTAGATGGATCTCACCATGTCCATACTGGACGATGGCTCAACGCCGACTAACTTGTCTGTCCCCCCACTTCCTGTTAGGAAGCGAGTTCCAACGTGTTTCACTGTTGTGTGCACAGTGCCCACCTTTCACGTTCTGGTGTTCACTTGCTGAACACCGTCACTGAACTGTGCACGACTCTAGGTCACCTGTACTGCGTGACACTTTGACCTACCTCAGCTACATGGCAGTAGACTCAGCATAAAATGAGTACCAGTGAATGTTTTGGGAGAATAGAGGTAGCAGTTGTGACATTGCATCATCACCAATCAAGTGCCTATTGGTCAATAAGAATGTGAGGCTGTCACCATATACCCAACTTGCTCCATGGCAAAGGGGTTACAGACGCAGTTCGTGATCCCGCATTCCGGCGCTCGAAATACAGCCGCGGGTGATTTGGAAGCAGACCGTCTCGTGTTGATATTTTTATGTAATGTTATGAATGCCAGTTGTTCAGAAAGCAATGGCAAACTACTGAACGTAAACTTGCCAAGAAATCACAAACAGCCAAAAAATGCTGGGGTTGACTGCCGTCCTGTAAAGGATATGCAACTAACTAACTAACCATATACCCATTACTTTTACTTAATAATGAATAAATATGAACAGACAGAAAAATTAAAGACAGTCCACGAAACAAATGAACACCATAAACAGATTAGAGAAATTAGATACAGACAATCAACATTTTTTGGAAATAAGAATTAAACATAAAAACTTAATGACAACTGGCTAACCTAATGAGAAAAGAGCAATAGAAATACGAGATAAATATCTGGATGGCTTGCCACATGGCATATAGTCAGTACAAGAACACAGACAGACCTAATGTGAGACTCTAGTAATCGTATGAGATGGTGAACAATGACCGCTCATGTTTATCAGCATGGCACATGAAGAAGATAAGGATGCTATAAGGCACAAAGCCACACAAAAAAGTACACAGTTCTAAGAGAAAACTACCCATAACATGTATAATCAAATCTAAACGAACACATACCACACTTTCATGGGAATCCTTTTCTTTCTGTAGTGCTCGCAGTTGAGCTTTCAACTGAATCACCTCACTTTCCACCTTTGTTTTGTCCTCGATGATCTTCCTCAATGTTAAATCACTCGGTGTACGAGACAGACTGCCACGCCTTCTTACACCTAAAACATCAGAGAATAACGAATATTTCAGGTGAAAATATGTTAACCTTTGAATTATGTTTCCCTGGACATTAAGATACCCTGTATTTAGAAAAATGTCAAGTGCAGAAAACCTGGCAAGATGGAGGGGGGATAAGAACAAGGGGAAGGCAGAGAGGTAAATACCTGGATGGCTTGGCCACATGGCATAATCGAGACAAAAACACAGAGCCAATCCACAACTCTGATGATCGTGTGAGAAGGTGAAACATGACCTCCCACGCTCATCGACATGGCACATGATGATAATGACAGCAATATACCCCTTGTAATAAATTAAGGCATATATTGTGTCATGTGTTAGCCCCATATTGTCTGTAACCAACTGACATTCAATGGCTGATGGGATCTGTATCATACCAGCCACTTTCACTTCCCATAACATTTTCTAGTACACATGCTAGGCTAGGCCGACCTAGGTGCTCATGTCAATGATAAAACTCCCTGTTTCAAAGAGGATTTGAACACTTGATAACCCGACCAGCAAGCAATCAATCAATCAGGTGCCATCTCCACAATGAAGGTTGGCTGCAATGGATCTCCAACACTGTCTGTCTCTCACCCTGACTGTACATTCTGTCAGGCTGATGTACGTCCATCTCTTGATGTTAAATCCCCACTTTTATTGTTATCTGCAGCAAGCAAATGTTCTAGCAATAAAGATACTGCAGCTCCCAGATATGCTGTACTGGAACCCTAGATAGAACAAGATCAAATTGGTGTCTTCTTACAACCTCTCTGTATTATCTAAGTCATCTGCAATTTCTTCTATGAACAATCATGATAACAATGTTTTCCTGTGGTGAATTTAAACGTAGCCACAAACGAATTTTAAAAATTAAATCGTGTTGACTTATGTTGCTTATTTGATGTTCATTTATTCCACAGAATACATATTTTGGAGGACCCAAGGTTGTGTGTCCGTCTTGTGTAGATCAATTTATCTATCATACATCCAAGGGACAGAGCTAATGGTGGATTAAAAATAATTAACTTTCAATACATTATTCAAAAACACATAGCAAGCCCATTGATAGTTCTTACTCCAGTATTTACTGAAAGTACACTTTCCTTGATAAATGAAGAGATACAATTACACGTTCATACATATTTAATAATACCCCTTCACCCTCTCTTACACATACAACAGCATCACATCACACTCATGGACACACAATAACTTTTCATGCACAATAACTCATCACACACATGGACACACAATAACTTTTCACACTCATGGACACACAATAACTTGTCACACAATAACTCATCACACTTATGGACACACAATAACTTGTCACACAATAACTCATCACACTTATGGACACACAATAACTTGTCACACAATAACTCATCACACTTATGGACACACAATAACTTGTCACACAATAACTCATCACACTTATGGACACACAATAACTTGTCACACTCACTGACATACACAACTTAATCCTGGACAATAACTTGTCACAAAAATGGACACACATCACACTCAGACACACAATAACTCATCACACTCATGGACACAAAATAACTTGTCACACTCATGGACACAATAGCTCATCATACTCAGAAACAATAAGTCAACACATATATGGACAGAATAACTCATAACATGCATAGGCACATAAATAACTCATCACACTCATTGACAATAACTCATCACACTCATGGACACACACAATAACATCTCATCGCACTCACAGACATGGAATAACATCCTTTCATTCTCACAAACATGGAATAACATATATTCACAGATACGGTGCTTTCATACTCACAGGCACGGAATAACATCTGCCTCATCACACTCAAATACATGGAATAACATCTTTTAATACTCACAGACATGAAATAACATCCTTTCATTCTCACAAACATGGAATAACATATATTCACAGATACGGTGCTTTCATACTCACAGGCACGGAATAACATCTGCCTCATCACACTCAAATACATGGAATAACATCTTTTAATACTCACAGACATGAAATAACATCCTTTCATGCTCACAGACATGGAATAACATCTTTTCACACTCACAGACATGGAATAACATCCTTTCATACTCACAGACTTGGAATAACATCTCATCACACTCACAGACATGGAATAACATCCTTTCATACTCACAGATATGGAATAACATCTTTTCACACTTACAGACATGGAATAACATCTCATCACACTAATAGACATGGAATAACATTCTTTTATACTCACAGACATGGAATAACAAATCACATTTACAGACATGGAATAACACCTCATCACACTAGTGGACATGCAATAACATCCTTTCATACTCACTGACATGGAATAACATCTCATCACACTAATAGACATGGAATAACATCCTTTCATACTCACTGACATGGAATAACATTTTATCACATTTACAGACATGGAATAACATCTCATCACACTCACAGACATGGAATAACATCCTTTCATACTCACAGACATGGAATAAAATCTCATCACACTAGTGGACATGGAATAATATCCTTTCATACTCACAGACATGGAATAACATCTCATCATACTAATAGACATGGAATAACATCCTTTCATACTCACTGACATGGAATAACATTTTATCACATTTACAGACATGGAATAACATATCACACTCACAGACATGGAATAACATCCTTTCATGCTCATAGACATAGTAACATCTCATCACTCTCATGGACACATACAATAACCAAAGTATTATTCATTTATTCACTTTGTATGTTATATAATTCTGCAGTATGCAACTGACAAGCAGCAGCAAAAAATGCGTGTCAAGAAATCATGCAACATATTGTTTGTGGCTTCTGTGTTTACATACAACATCTCTTCACTTTCATGGACACATTGAATAACATTTACCACGCTCATGGATACATGAGCTAACACTTACCACACTCATGAATACATAAATTACATCTCCATATTTTGCACTGATATAGTGTACACCTTCCTTCATAATTTAATGCACTTAAAAGAACAGACACTCCATTCTCTTACCTTCCTTGTCCACAGCTTCCTTCTCAGTCGGGGACTCTTTTTCCTCTGTGAGATCAGCAGTTCTGTTCTCACTGTCCAATAATCTCTGAGTGACAACTTGATTCTCCCTTTGCAGCGCTGCCTTTGCTTGCTCAATTTCCTGCTTGTCATGCTCAATCTGACTCTTCAGTTGCTCCAGCTGGTCTTTCTCCCGATTAAAATTTGACCTGTCAGTGGATAGTCCATCAGCGAAACAAATCAGAAATGTGGAATTCTGTTGCAGGCAGAAGTAATTTTAACTCATGCCTAAGGCAACTATTAAAGAAATGAAGTAAAGAACCCATTTATATGCTTTCAGGTGCACTGGGTACTGTACCATAGTACAGCACCATATCGTCTTGACAGATGATAGTTTGTTACATTGTGCTTCAAAAAAAGGCATAATAACTACAACCCATGGCGGTAACTAATGTGACTGATTAAGGCCAGGGATGGAATTATGCTTCTCCATAGCACAAAGCCTGGGCTGAATAGAAGAGACCATGTGTTGCCAATATAGTATGATCCCTCTCTCAGCCTGCATAGTTTACTCCAGAGGAAAAGTAACACCAATACATCTGGAATAAGACCAGCTGTAGAAGCTGCCGGATCAGTAAAGCAATGCTCTAACTCTAATCATTGGGGTCGCCATGTTATTTGTTTTGTTTAGTATATTTTCCACAATTTCAATGCTCAGTGAAAGGACATTTATATTATACTACTTGTTCATTTGATGTGTACCATGTGTGGGCTGTAAAGGATATGCGGGGGGGGGGGGGGGGGGGGGGGGGGGGGGGGGGGGGGGGGGGGGGGCTGTGTGGGCTTAACCTACTTTTTGCTTCGCATTGAATCACTTACAAACTTTCAGTGTGCTGATGCCGAGGTATCAGATTCAACCCGTACACCAAGTCAGTTTTGACTAAAATGTTGACTTCTCATCCTTGACTTGGGGTTCTAAATTACAAGTACATTAGAAGTCAGAGGGACACTGGAAATAGGGAACGCTAATCCACATGCAAACATCAGTTTGGTGCACTAGAAGAAGCAGCACGTGTATGAACTAAGCTTGAGTTCAAAGTGCGCGAATGGAAAAAGAAAACAGAATAGGAATTCTTATAGTACATTCCCAATGGTATTGGTAAAATGTCTTTCAACAGCCTTCTGTATCTTGTGCTGCCAATCATTTCTGATACCGATATTCCTCCATCCCATAATGTCAAACTGTCCAGCATCTGTTCTCTTGGTCTCCCTCTGCCTCTTTTCCCCTCCAACTCTCTATTGTGACAACATACTCCAGCTTTCCTCACCTCATGGCACGTCCACAGAATGCGGAATGTTTTCTTGTGATGAGAGTAACCAGTTCTCTCTGCCAGTTAGGACGCATTTGTTTAGAAAAATGCGAGCTATTGGTAAATATCTAAAGAACTGTCTGTCATTTAAAACTGTCATTTACTGCCAATATAGCACCTCACGGTGTATGGCAGGGGGGTCTTGAGCCTGAGGAATTAAGGCCACCTGGCTAGTGCAGACCCCATAAATTTCATTTGTGTTTTCCTTACGGTTTCGTTGAGTCGAGTAAATAACCCATTATCACAGTATTCAGAACATTCCCATACAAGCTCCATCATCTTCCACAGCCAACAAAGAATCCCAAAGCTAAGTGATACCAGTTTTCATCTGATTATGTGTCCGTCTATCCTTTCCTCAAAGTACTGATTGTCGGCCAGATTCTCTAGTCACTCCTGGCTGCTCAATTCTCTCCAGGTCATGATGATTTATCTGTTCATCCAGGCTATACACATGATCTCAGAGTGCCCTGACCACATATGTCTTATCCTGCACCAAGACACCACCCAGCGGTGCAGACCCAGCCAATCTGTCCACCTCCTCGTTTCCCACCACACCAGCATGTCCTGGGGAAAAGATCCAGCAGATGCCTTTGATCTTTGATTTTTTTAATTGAAACATGCCACTCTGCATAAAGCATGCATGGTTTACATTTCTGACCTAGCAACATCAAGACCTATCAATATGTCTGCATTTGTTTTGAATAAATTATAAACACACACATTATGATATAAACAAAGTGCTAAATACAAATAAAGTTCTGACCAAAACCAGCAAACTTACTTCTTCAACTCAAACATTACCATCTCTTTTTCAAACTGCTCTTTCTCTGCTTGAAAATCTGCACGATCTGTTTCTATTTCCTCCATATCTTTCTCCAACTCTTCTCGTTCCTTCTCTAGTTCACTGCGTTCTTTAGCCAGCTTTCTTCGCTCCTCCTCACTACCAGCGTTCAATGATTGGTTGAGACTGGCAGCCAGGTTCTCACCTTCTGCATATTTACTGAGCTCTGCTTTCAACTGTGATACCTGGAAAATATGCACTTAGTGTAAAATTATGGGTAATCTGAAAGCAGGTGCTGTCTATTAAAAGCTGAAGTAAATCCCCCTTTGATCAATTTATTCTATTTTACAACTGGTTTTTTTAATATTGAAAGTTGAAATAAACCCACTTTTTATCAAGTTATTCAGTTTGAAAACTACTACTTTTTTTAATATTGAAAGTTGAAATAAACTCACTTTTTATCAGGTTATTCAGTTTGAATTCTGGTTATTTTAATATGTCTTCCTCCTGTTCTTCCTTTTTATCCCCGATAGGGCACTTATGGACACTTACTAAACAAGCTGAGCAGCGCATAAATGCCTTTGAATATAAATGTTATAGACGAGTTCTAAGAATATCTTGGGTAAAGAAAAGAACAAATGCATCAATACTTCAAGAGCTGAATATTGAAGAAGGTTGGCTATTAAAACGATAAAACAAAGAAAATTCAAATATTTTGGTCACTTGAAACGTCACGAAAGTTAGGACGAGAACAATAATGGAGGGGTATATGCCTGGGAAGAGAGGAAGAGGAAGGCCAAAGAGAAGATGGGTGCAGGATGTGGCGGATGATCTCCAGATGGGTGTATCGGACATGGGACATCTTGCTTATGATCAAGAGGTTTTCCGGAAGGTTGTTATGGAAGCGAGGTTCTGCAAAGGACATGCTACTGAATTAATGAATGAATGAATCCCCCATAGAGCATACATGGACAAGTAACCAATCCATCCTATTGTTTGCTGTTTTCTGTAGCTCCCTCTATTCCCTCCCCATTTGATCTATCTCTGTCTTTAATTCTTCTGTGTTTTTGGTCTCCTCTAATTCTTCTGTCCTGTGGGTTTCAGAAAAATAAGGTCTTTCTAGTTATCTTCTAGAAGAGCCTCATTTCATCTCAGTTGACTGTTATTCTTCTGACCTTATCTGTATATTTTGGTTGGATTTTAGCTGCTAAACTGATCTATGGGATGGGGGCAGCCAGAACCACACCAACCCTCCTTAGTCCCGTCTTACGACATGCAAGCAGTTGAAGTGTTGGTATTCTTTACTTCCCCTATTTAGTAATGTGGGCACTGTAACATGTCACTTCATCATGCATCTAACTGTCAATTCCCAGCTTTTCTTTAGGAATTAATGTGATGGTAAAAGTTACAGATATAGAATTAATGTGATAGTAAAAGTTAAAGATATGGAATTAAGGTGATGGTACAAGTTAAAGATATGGAATTAATGTGATGGCTGAAGTTAAGATATGGAATTATTGTGATGGTAAAAGTTACAGATATAGAATTAATGTGATGTCTAAAGTTAAGATGTGAAATTAATGTGATGGTAAAAGTTAAAGGTGTGAAATTAAGGTGATGGTAAAAGTTAAAGATGTGAAATTAATGTGATAGTAAAAGTTAATGGAATTACTGTGAAGGCTCAAGTTAAAGATATGCAAATCCTTAGTCGCCTCTAACATCTTCAGGATATTATTGTGTCTATTTTATTGCTTCCATTATGGGTACTGGCAATGCAAGGATGAAGGACGTCATTATCCTTTGTGGGTACTGGCAACACAAGGGTAAAGGACATCATCCATTACAGATAATGGTAACAAAGGTGAAGGAGGTCATAATCCATTACAGGAACTGGTAACTCAAGGGTGAAGGACACCTTTATCCTTTATTGGTACTGGTAACTCAAGGGTGAAGGACACCATTATCCATTATGAGTACTGGTAACAAGGGTGAAGGACGTCATTAACAATTATGGGTACTGATAACTCAGGGGTGAAGGATGTCATTGCAAATACTCAAAACAGGTGATATGATGATCAAACAGCTTTATCACTTGTACGATGATAGCCGTTAAGCATAAATACTGACATTGCAACACAATACAGTTAAATGTTTATGCAGGTTAAATAGGCATTTATGGCATGAGGTATCGACATATCACCCCAACTCGACTACTGATCATCCATGTCTGTAACCAGTCACTGGTCTGTGTCAACATGGCAACCCTCACGGACACCATCGCTTGAGACATAACTGGATGGTTCCACTGTGTTGTACATACCACACAGACACATTGTTGGGGAAATATTGACTAGAGAAATCAGAGGTAGACAGAATTTTTGAACATGTTATGAGGAGAAATAAACTAGAAAACTTTGTGACAACTGGCAAAATTGATAGGAAAACAGCAAGTAGAAGGCAGAGAGATAAATACCCGGATGGCTTGGCCATATTTGAATATTTCTTCTTCTTCTTCTTCGTTCATCTGGTTTTTTTTTCGGACGTGATTGTGTTGTGCCTGTTTACAGCAGAGCTGCGTTCTTGCGCCGTTAGGCCGACACATCTGACTTCTGCGGGCATTTGTTGACCGAGTTAACCTTCCCGGATTTGAATATTTACTTCCTAAACTTTTAATATTTAATCTCTCTATCTCATCACATACTACTTTAAGCTTTCCCTCATACAAACTTCTCACATTCCACGTTCCTATTCTCACTCTGTTTCTTGGTCTTACATAGGGAATTTCCTTGGTAACACAATTGGGATTAACTCTGTCATCACAATTACTAGTATTGGCCCCTGTGTCACACTCTTCCCCAGAGTTATCTGATCTGCCTGGCCTGGGGATCTCACCACCAGATCTCTTTCTTATTGTGTTTTCTTTCATGGTTGTTATGGTTTCTTGGCAAGTTTTGCAGAAGGTCCTTTGCCATTGCTTTCCTTCTGTGCAGTGACTGTACTAGTCGGTGGCCATAGCCATTGTCTCTACTGATGAGATCATCTGCCTAGCGCTGCAGAGTGCAGACCATAACCAACAACAATCTGTCGGCTGCTCTCACACTCTATCCACCACCTGCTCCCATGGCTTGGCCTTTGGTATAATTTGCACAAGAACACAGCCCTGAACCAAGATTCTGGTGACCATGTGAGATGGTGAACTGCTCACACTCAGCACGGCACATGATGATGATGAACAACTGCTTTTTCAAAATAATGAACGTGAACTTCCTGGAACAAATAAACACTCACCATCATTTCTGCCTTTTGCAAATCTTCCTCTAGTTTGCTATTCTCATCCATTAAGGCGGTGATCTCCTCCTCATGGTCATGTTTCAGTTGTTCACTCATGATCTTAGCATTGTCCCTTTGTTGTTTCAGCTCTTCCTCAAACTCTTTTCTCTCCTGGTGAAAAGACAACAGATATTTTTTTTTTGTTTATTGATTAATCAGTGTACAGGGAGTGTGGTAGTGTAGTGTATAGCACGCTCTATTGTGTATTGGTTAATCAGTGTATAGCATGCTCTATTATGTATTTGTAAATCAGCGTATAGCATGCTCTATTGTGTATTAGTTAATCAGTGTACAGGGAGTGTGATAGTGCAGCGTATAGCATGCTCTATTGTGTATTGGTTAATCAGTGTACAAGCAGTGTGATAGTGCAGTGTATAGATGATCTATTGTGTATTGGTTAATCAGTGTACAGGGAATGTGATAGTGTACTGTATAGCATGCTCTATTGTGCATTGGTTAATCAGTGTACAGGGAGTGTGGTGGTGCAGTGTATAGACGATCTATTGTGCATTGATTAATCAGTGTATAGGGGAGTGTGGTAGCGTGACAGTGTATAACATGCTCTATTGTGCATTGGTTAATCAGTGTACAGGGAGTGTGGTGGTGCAGTGTATAACATCGGCTCTATTGTGCATTGGTTATCAGTGTACAGGGAGTGTGGTGGTGCTAGTGTATAACATGCTCTATTGTGTATTGGTTAATCAGTGTATAGGGAGTGTGGTGGTACAGTGTAATAAACATGCTCTATTGTGTATTGGTTAATTAGTGTATAGGGAGTGTGGTGGTGCAGTGTTATAACATGCTCTATTGTGCATTGGTTAATCAGTGTATAGGGAGTGGTGGTGGTGCATGTGTATAACATGCTCTATTGTGTATTGGTTAATCAGTGTATAGGGAGTGTGGTGGTAGCAGTGTATAACATGCTCTATTGTGTATTGGTTAATCAGTGTATAGGGAGTGTGGGTGGTACAGTGGTATACATGCTCTATTGTGCTATTGGTTAATCAGTGTATAGGGAGTGTGGTGGTGCTAGTGTATAACATGCTCTATTGTGTATTGTTTAATCAGTGTATAGGGAGTGTGGTGGTCGCTAGTGTATAACATGCTCTATTGTGTATTGGTTAATCAGTGTATAGGGAGTGTGGTGGTACAGTGTATAACATGCTCTATTGTGTATTGGTTTAATCAGTGTATAGGGTAGTGTGGTGGTGCTGTGTATAACATGCTCTATTGTGTATTGGTTAATCAGTGTATAGGGAGTGTGGTGGTGCTGTGTATAACATGCTCTGTTGTGTATGCCATTGTTAATCAGTGTATAGGAGTGTGGTAGGTGCATGTGTATAACATGCTCTATTGTGCTATTGGTTAATCAGTGTACTAGGGAGTGTGGTGGGTGCTGTGTATCAACCATACTCTATTGTGGTATCAGTTATACATGCTCTATTGGTATTGGTTAATTAGTGGTATAGGGAGTGTGGTGGAGCTGTGTATAACTGCTCTATTGTGTATTGTTAATTAGTGTATAGGGAGTGTGGTGGTGCTGTGTATAACATGCTCTGTTGTGGTATTGTTAATCAGTGTATAGGGGGTGGTGGGTGCTGTGTATACATTGCTTCTGTTGTTATTGGTTAATTCGTGTATGGGATTGTGGTGGTGCGTGTAAGAACATGCTCTGTTGTGTATTGGTTAATCGTGTATAGGGATTGTGGTGGTGCTGTGTATAACATGCTCTATTGTGTATTGGTTAATCAGTGTATAGGGAGTGTGGTGGTGCTGTGTATAACATGCTCTATTGTGTATTGTTTAATCAGTGTATAGGGAGTGTGGTGGTGCTGTGTATAACATGCTCTGTTGTGTATTGGTTTAATCAGTGTATAGGGAGTGTGGTGGGTGCTGTGTATAACATGCTCTGTTGTGTATTGTTTAATCAGTGTATAGGGAGTGTGGTGGTGCTGTGTATAACATGCTCTATTGTGTATTGTTTAATCAGTGTATAGGGAGTGTGGTGGTGCTGTGTATAACATGCTCTGTTGTGTATTGGTTAATCAGTGTATAGGGAGTGTGGTGGTGCTGTGTATAACATGCTCTGTTGTGTATTGGTTAATCAGTGTATAGGGAGTGTGGTGGTGCTGTGTATAACATGCTCTGTTGTGTATTGTTTAATCAGTGTATCAGGGAGTGTGGTGGTGCTGTGTATAACATGCTCTGTTGTGTATTGTTTAATCAGTGTATAGGGAGTGTGGTGGTGCTGTGTATAACATGCTCTGATTGTGTATTGTTTAATCAGTGTACTAGGGAGTGTGGTGGTGCTGTGTATAACATGCTCTAGTTGTGTATTGTTTAATTCAGTGTATAGGGAGTGTGGTGGTGCGGTGTATAACATGCTCTATTGTGTATTGGTTAATCAGTGTATAGGGAGTGTGGTGGTGCTGTGTATAACATGCTCTATTGTGTATTGTTTAATCAGTGTATAGGGAGTGTGGTGGTGCTGTGTATAACACTGCTCTATTGTGTATTGGTTTAATCAGTGTATAGGGAGTGTGGTGGTGCTGTGTATAACATGCTCTATTGTGTATTGTGTTAATCAGTGTACAGGGAGTGTGGTGGTGCTAGTGTATAACATGCTCTAGTTGTGTATTGTTTAATCAGTGTATAGGGAGTGTGTGGTGCTGTGTATAACATGCTCTAGTTGTGTATTGTTTAATCAGGGTATAGGGAGTGTTGGTGGTGCTGTGGTATAACATGCTCTGTTGTGTATTGTTTAATCAGTGTATAGGAGTGTGTGGTGCAGTGTATAACATCTGTTGTAGTGTATTTTGTAAGGGAGTGTGTGGTGCTGTGTATAACATGCTATTGTGATTGTTAATCATGTAAGGAGGGGTGTGCTGTGATACATGCTCTATTGTGTATTGTTTAATCAGTGTACAGGGAGTGTGGTGGTGCAGTGTATAACATGCTCTATTGTGTATTGTTAATCAGTGTATAGGGAGTGTGGTGGTGCAGTGTATAACATGCTCTATTGTGATTGTTTAATCAGTGTATAGGAGTGTGGTGGTTGTGTATTAACATGCTCTATTGTGATTGTTTAATCAGTGTATAGGGAGTGTGGTGTGCAGTGTATAACATGCTCTATTGTGTATTGTTTAATCAGTGTATGGGAGTGTGGTGTGCTGTGTATAACATGCTATTGTGATTGTTAATCAGTGTACAGGGAGTGTGGTGGTGCTGTGTATAACATGCTCTATTGTGCATTGTTTAATCAGTGTATAGGGAGTGTTGGTGTGCGGTGTTTAACATGCTCTATTGTGATTGTTTATCAGTGTAGGGAGTGTGGTGGTGCTGTGTATAACATGCTCTATTGTGTATTGTTTAATCAGTGTATAGGGAGTGTGGTGGTGCTGTGTATAGACATGCTCTATTGTGTATTGTTTAATCAGTGTATAGGGAGTGTGGTGGTGCAGTGTATAACATGCTCTATTGTGTATTGTTTAATCAGTGTATAGGGAGTGTGGTGTGCTGTGTATAACATGCTCTATTGTGTATTGTTTAATCAGTGTATAGGGAGTGTGGTGGTGCTGTGTATATACATGCTCTATTGTGTATTGGTTAATCAGTGTATAGGGAGTGTGGTGGTGCTGTGTATAACATGCTCTATTGTGTATTGGTTAATCAGTGTATAGGGAGTGTGGTGGTGCAGTGTATAACATGCTCTATTGTGTATTGGTTAATCAGTGTATAGGGAGTGTGGTGGTACAGTGTATAACATGCTCTATTGTGTATTGGTTAATCAGTGTATAGGGAGTGTGGTGGTACAGTGTATAACATGCTCTATTGTGTATTGGTTAATTAGTGTATAGGGAGTGTGGTAGCGCAGTGTATAACATGCTCTATTGTGTATTGGTTTAATCAGTGTATAGGTACAGTGCATGGTGGTGCAGTGTATAACATGCTCTATTGTGTATTGTTTAATCAGTCTACAGGGAGTGTGGTGGTGCAGTGTATAGTACGCTCTATTGTGTATTGTTTAATCAGTGTACAGGGAGTGTGGTGGTGCAGTGTATAACATGCTCTATTGTGTATTGTTTAATCAGTGTACAGGGAGTGTGGTGGTGCAGTGTATAACATGCTCTATTGTGTATTGTTTAATCAGTGTATAGGGAGTGTGGTGGTACAGTGTATAACATGCTCTATTGTGTATTGTTTAATCAGTGTATAGGGAGTGTGGTGGTGCAGTGTATAACATGCTCTATTGTGCATTGTTTAATCAGTGTATAGGGAGTGTGGTGGTGCAGTGTATAACATGCTCTATTGTGTATTGTTTAATCAGTGTATAGTACAATGTGCATGGTGGTGCAGTGTATAACATGCTCTATTGTGTATTGTTTAATCAGTCTACAGGGAGTGTGGTGGTGCAGTGTATAGCACGCTCTATTGTGTATTGTTTAATCAGTCTACAGGGAGTGTGGTGGTGCAGTGTATAGCACGCTCTATTGTGTATTGTTTAATCAGTGTACAGGGAGTGTGGTGGTGCAGTGTATAACATGCTCTATTGTGTATTGGTTAATCAGTGTACAGGGAGTGTGGTGGTGCAGTGTATAACAAATTATTTCCATTTTGTGTTCTAAAACTGCTGTTCCTTTTTCCTTCTTTCTGTTATTGAAAATAAAATACTTGGAGGCATGCCAATGTGTGCCAGGGGCTCATAAAGGAAGGAAAGAATAGTCACGCTGTAGCCCACCAGAAGAGGCAACTAAGGGAGGTTGGGGCGAGACTGGATTACCTCGTTGTGTAGAAAAATGTAGCAAACTGCAACCAATCATAAACAAGTCTACAAACAGCTTGAGTTGGATGTGTGCCTATGCTTCATTGGAAGGTGAAAGGCTGAATAAGAATTGAGGGCACTGGCATGTAACGGTGATTTTATGAAGAAGGATTGACATCAATGTCCTTGGATCAAACCCATAATTGCTTGGTCTCTCCCAGCAGAATTCAGTGGGTGTCGATGCTGACTGTTCCTGTGGTGAACTGATTTGCTACTTGTTGGAAGCATTCATCATCATCATCATCATTATTATGTGCCATGCCGATAAGTATGGGCGGTCATGTTTCACCATCTCACACGATCACCAGAGTCGTGGATCAGCTCTGTGTTCTTGTCTAGTCCATGCCATGCGGCCAAGCCATTCTGCCTTCACTTGTACTTTTCCTTTCTATCTTGTCAGTTGTCACCAAGTTCTCAAATATATTTCTTCTCACAAAGTGACCAAAAAATTGTGAAGCATCCATGCCTATGGTCATGGTGGTCAAGCAGGCAGTTCCTTGCTCAATTCCTTACTCCAGCATCCATAATCAAGAAGATTCATCAAGAGATGTGTCACAAGTACCAAGCTGACTTTCACAGCCTGCAGTATATCCTATTGAACCTTCACTGGATAGAATGGACACCACAGAGATCTACACAGCAGTTATTCAATACCGAAGAACACTGGTTAATAAGATAAACGAAAATGACAATATGAAATATTTTGGGCATGTAAACAGACATGTCTAGACAAGATAATTAAGGAGGCAGAGAAGATCACAGTTTAGATGGATTCTCGGTGTGATATATAATTTACATTTACACATGGCAGCAAACGGGGCAGGGCATGAGGTTTGTGATAGAGAAATGTCCAGAGACTTAAGGGGTGTGGTTCTACACAGGAAGACTAATTGAGGATGAGGATGAGGATGAGGATGATGAGGATGAGGAGGAGGAGGAGGAGGAGGAGGAGGAGGAGGAGGAGGAGGAGGAGGAGGAGGCCGACGACGATGACGACAATGATGACGATGATGAAATACTTTCTATAACAATTTGAAACATTACACTACATGGAAGATGAGGAAAGACTATCAATGAATGAATCATTACCCTTTCAAGGACGGTCTTGAGCTCCACTTCAGAGAGACAACTTCCGCTGTTTGCCGTATCGTTGTTGCTATCATTCTTATGCTCATCAAGTTCATGCAGCAGGCGAGCTCTCTCCATTAGAAGGTAAGCAATCTGCTCACTCGGCATGGCATGTGAAATCTCTGCTAGACCTTGCTGTGTGAGCATCTCTGTAATTTCTGCCTGAGAAGCCACTGAGAAAACCAACAGATACAGTAGTTACAGATTCATAAAATAGATATTTAAAATAAAAGCAAAAATAAACATTCATTATCGTTATTTACATATAAAATGCTCTTTCCTTTAAGAGATATGAGTATAAAATTACTAATATCATTCAAATAATCAGGTGTCACCTCCACATTGAAGATTTGCTGCAATGGATTTCCAACACTGTCTCTCGCCTTGATTGTACATTCTGCAAGACTGCTGTTTGTTTATCTCTAGGTGTTGTCCTCCCACTTGTATCATTGTTACCTCTCGCTTGCTGGTCTTCAGCCTAACCCTCCAGTAAAGTTTTTATAAGATTGATGTCTTTAAACATGACCGAAATATTTCACTTGTCTCTTTTTCATTTCTTTCATCAACTCTCTTTACATTCTCAGTTTCTCTAGAACCTCTTTATTTGATTGTTTTTGTTTCCATGAAATAACACTTTTTCTTCTGTATACCAATATCTCCAGGTCCTCTTTTGACGTTCCAATTGCTTGTTCATTGTCCAGGTTTCCATACCATACAGTAGTGTTGAATATACATAACATTTAAAACAGGTAATATAGGAAGTGTCAATCACTCATATTTTGCCAGGCTCTCAAATCTCCCCAGTCATTCAAATCTTGCCAGATACTTAACTCTTGCTAATGACTCAGATCTTGCCATGTCCCTGAAATCTTGTCAATTTCTCCTAATCTTAACAGTTACATCTTTCCAGTTTCTCAAATCTTGTCAATTATTCAAATCTTACCAGTTGCTAAAATGTTCTCAATCATTCACATATTGCCAATCTTTCACATTTTCCTGATTTTTCAAATCTTGCCACTCTCCAATCTTGCCAGTCTTTCATCAAATTCCCGCCAGTCATTCAAATCTTGCTATCTTGCCAGATAGATACATTTTACCAATCTCTAAAAATCTTGTCAGGTACATAAATCTTGAAAGTTACTAAAGTCTTACTAGTATCTCAAATATCTTTTAATTCAATTCTTGCTGTTACTCAGATCTTACAAGTCTATCATAGCAATCTTTTCATTCAATACTTGACAGTCTCTCTAATCTACTCAGTCATACAATTCTTGCTAATCACTCTAATATATATAGTCCCTTCATTCGTTCCAGTCACTCAAATCTTGTCATATACTGAATTCACTCAAAACTTGCCATATACTCATTTCACTCAAATCTTGTCATATATTCAATTCACTCAAATCTTGCCATATCCTCAATTCATTCAAAACTTGCCATATACTCAAATTCATTTAAATCTTGCCTTATACTCAATTCACTCAATTCATGTCATATACTCAAGTCACTCAAATCTTTTCATATGCTCAATTCTTGCCAATCACTCAAATATATACAGTCCTTTAATTCTTGTCACTCCTTCAAATCTTGCCATATACTCAATTCTTGCCAGTCCCTCAAATCTCCCAACTCTCGTCTAGTCACTTAAATCTTGCTAGTTTAAAAATCTTGCCCATTCACTTGCTAAACACACATACAAATGCAGTACAGACCACAACCCTCATGCTCGAGGCTGGTCACTTGAAGCTTCAGTGCCTCATTCTCAGTCTCCAGCTCATGTATGAGTGCCTCTCTTTCATCGGACAGCTGACGAATATGTTCAACATAGTTCTCCACTTCTTTCATTTCCTCTGCCTGAGTTTCTTTCAGCTTATCCTGAAGTGCCCTGGCTTCCTGCAACTCACCCTGTCAAGGTTCATGTATTAAACTGCTGTAAGTTAATGGACTTTTGATAACACACTGGCATAAACATTATAAGCCCAGTTTTTTTTTTAAATAAGACATAAGCTATAATACATCAAGCCCATATTATTCATTCACATTTGATGTTTTGATGTGCAACAATATCATCATGTGCGTTACCAGCTGACATAGGCATTCATGTTTTTTCCACATATCTCAGTTGTCGTTGCTTTGAATCAACTCTGCTGACATTACTTCATGCCACTATCTCAGTCCATCCAGTGTCATTTCTCTTGGTCTGTCTCTGCCTATTTTACTAATGATCTTTCCAGTTGTCAAGATATTCTCTAATGCCTCTCTTCTGATCACATGACCAAAGAATGATGTTTGTCTCTTTCTTATATAGTTGTATATAATGTTCTAGTTTCATTAGCCTATTCCAGGCAATTGTTAGTTATTCTGGCAGCCCAAGGCATTTGCAACATTTGTCTCAAGAACATTTCCATTGCTTCTAAGCTATTGATATTATGTTCTTCTAAATAGCAAATTAATATCATTTATTTCTCTTTGATAACATTTGATTCTAAACAGTAAACTCATATTTTTTTCACAGCAATAACATGTTTCTAAACCATAAACTTGTGTCATTTATTTCTCTTTGATATGTGATTCTAAACAGTAGACTTACATCAATGATTTCACATTGATAGCATATGATTCTAAACAACAGACTCATATTTATTCCACAGTATACCATGTTTTGTTCATATTTTTGTGAACAGCCAACACTACGAAGATGAACCTGGTCTGCTTGATGATGATGACTGCAGTCAAGCCAAGAAAGCAAGCCTTGAAAAGACAACGGAAATCCCCATGCTGCACCTGACATCAGATGAGTTTGCCAGAAAATACTATTTTTACAACTTCATTGTAAATTTATGCAAACGACACAACCAACATCCTTTACAAATGAGAATGAAGAAGAAAACAAAGGTTTAATGAGCTGCATGTGCACAACTTTATGTCTAGACTCTCTCTTTTTAATTGTCTCATCATGTAACAGATGACCTACCTCCAAATGTAAATGAATCTTCCACAAGTGTAACAATTTTTGCCCATCACTGGCCTCTGAGTGCAGCCCATTTTCTACCAGCCTCTGTGATACCTGACGATAGACATTTGCTGCATTCTCCTGTAAGTTAAAGTAATTATTATAAACAATTGTTATACTCTCCTGTAAGTTAAAGTAATTATTATAAACATTTATTATAGTCTTCTGAAAGTTAAAGTAATTATTATAAACATTTTTGATATTCTTCTGAAAGTTAAAGTAATAACTGGAGGTCAGCATGGTTGAACGGATAAGAGTGCTCGATCTTAAACATTCAGTATGCTGGTGCCGGGGTAGCAGGTTCAACTCCTGCATCGGCCAGTTGGACTATAATGCTGAATTTTCGTCCATGACTTGGGGACATAAATTACAAGTACCTCTGAAGTCAGAGTGAGTCCGCCTGATGGCGAGGGACACTGGTAACAGGGAAAGCTAATCCATATGCAAAATATCAGTCCAGTGCACTAGAAATATAGCACATGTATAGACTATGCTTGAGTTGAAAGCGAGCAAACACCAAAAATAAAACACCCTAAAAAGGGTGCCATCAGGCGAACCAACTCTGACTTCAGAGGTACTTGTAATTTACGTTCCTAAGTCAAGGTCGACAGGTTAACATATTAGTCCAACTATCCGGTGTAGGGGTTGAACCCCTTACCTCGGCATCAGCAAACCTGATGTTTAAGAAGAACACATGTTCTTATCCATTTGGCTATGTTGACCTGCTTCAGCCAACATGACAGAGCTCAAATATAAGACCAAACAGCATCAGACTGCATCCATGTTTATCCACTAAACATATTTCATTGACCTATAAGCAAGGTCATGCTCAGCTCGTAACGCAGCAGACTGCTGCATGAAGCCCTGCCAGTTTCTTGTTCTATTGGGGCATAGGCCCTCAATCAAATCGTGCCAGGTCATCCTATCTTTGGCTATCTCCTCCAGCTGCCTCCAAGCCTTCCCAATATTATTCATATTTATTCCAAGTGCCAGTCCAGGAGATTTTCCCAGAAATTTAATCTGCTCCCTGGACTCCTGGAGACTTTCTCCATAATGTATCATATCTCTTCTACAAAATCTTTCTTTCATCTTTGTTCGCTGTGTATTTTTTTTCTTTCTTTATGTGACAGATTCATGGTAGGTTGTATTTTGTGGCTTTATTTTTTTTTTCGACATTGTGGGATAACCGGCTTAAAGCACAACCCTTCCTTAGTCACCTCTTTAGATATGCTTAGTAGGGTGCAGTGTTACTATGCTATGTTTCCCTTGTGGGCCCTGATAACACAGGCACCTACAATTTTATAACAGCAATATCCCTACCACTGCTTTTCTGTGTAAGCCTGCCATGCCTCCCAGGGATTAGCTGAAGCAAAACTGAACATGTGCCTCAGTTCATAAGGGAGCACACACCATGCTCATGTACATACTGTTAAGATTTGGAATAATTTGCATACCTCTGCCTATGTTCATTAAGGAGTACTCACCACACTCATGTACATGCTATTATTAAGATTTGGAATAAGTTCCATACCTTCTTCTAAGTTCATAAGGGAGCACTCATCCCCTCATGTACATACTGTTAAGATTTGGAATAACTTGCATACCTCTGCCTAAGTTCATTAGGGAGCACTCACCACACTCATGTAAATACTGTTATGAAGATTTGGAATAACTTGCATACCTCTGCCTGTTCTTCCATAATTTACTGTTATTATTCATCTTGATGGACACAGAAAACGAAAGTAACAAACAAAATCAATAATCTAATTATAGCCAATCGCAGGCTACAATAGACTGTAAACTGACACCAAGGCCACTAATCTTGTGTGTATCCTGTTTCGACAACCTATTATGTTAAACGTGAGAAATTGCTGCAACATTAAAGAAGGTGCCAGAATTAACATTTGCCATTGCTCTTAAGGATACAAATATAGTGGTTTGAGTCAAATGCAGAAATCCATTATTAGGATTATTACTTTTGTTTTTGTGCCAGAACATACTTGTGTCAAAAGGCAGCTGAGTCAAGAACCGACATTACAGCACTCAGAACATTTCCATATGTGCTCCATCATATGCAACAGCCAGCGAAGAGTCCCAATACTAATTGTACCAGTAGCAGTCTGATTATGTGTCTGTCTGGCCTTTCCTCAGAGTTTTGAGTGTCAGTCAGATCCTCTGGTCACTCCCTGCAGCACCATTCTCTCAGAGCCATGATGATCTACCAATTTTTCTGCTCTATACACACGATTCCAAAGTGCCCTGACCACATCTGCCTTATCATGCACCAATACCCACCAAGAGGTGCAGACTTAGCCAATCTGTCTGCTCGGTTCCCACCACAACAGCATGTCATGGGGAAAGAATCCAATAGATTCTCTGTTTGATTGTTGAATGGAAGCCTGCCACTCTGCTCGAAGCATGCCTTTTGTCAAAAGGAAATAAAGAGGCAGACACTTTGGTTGGATCTGTGGGTATTGTGGATGATGGTCTATCAATGAAAAGAGTCATCATCATCATCATCAAGTGTCCTTCTAGCTGGCATAGGCATTGATGTTTCTCCAAAGATCGTGGTCTTTGGTATTCTGGATCAACTATGCTTATGATATTCCTCCATGCCACCGTCTCAGTCCATTTCTCTTGGTCTGCCTCTGCCTCTCTTCACCTCGATCTTTCTAGCAGTCTTGATATTCTCCAATCCCTCTTTTCTCATCACATGACCAAAAAAAGCTGTTTGCTTCTTTCTTATTTTGTATATAATGTTCTATGACAAGAGTGAACATCTTAAATACCCCTAAACACTATAGCTTTTGATTAAATGGGTGAGATTCAAACGTCCTAAGAAACCCCAGGGAAGGTTAACCCGGTCAACAAATGCCTGCAGAAGTCGGATGTGTCGGCCTAACGACGCAAGAACGCAGCTCTGCTGTAAACAGGCACAACGCAGTCACATCCGAAAAAAAATCTGGATGAACGAAGAAGAAGAAGAAGAAACACCCCTAAACACTATAGCTTTTGATTAAATGGTGAGACATCGGCCTTGAAGGTTAACCTGGTCAACAAATGCCCGCAGAAGTCGGATGTGTCGGCCTAACGGCGCAAGAACGCAGCTCTGCTGTAAACAGGCACAACGCAGTCACATCCGAAAAAAAATCTGGATGAACGAAGAAGAAGAAGAAGAAACACCCCTAAACACTATAGCTTTTGATTAAATGGGTGAGACATCGGCCTTGTCCAGGATGAGAGACATTGGTATCAATCAGTTTGTGCAATCTGAAGGCTTTGTAAGGAACACAAGAAATTGATGAACCTGTGGTGTTTGTCCATCAAGAAGAATGATGATGACCATTCATTTCATCCAGTGGGGTTGAAAATTTGGAGCCGTGAGTTCTAAAAGTAAAGCCTATTTTGGCTCAAAATGTTCTTTGACAATTTGGGCAAAGAATGCTTGACGTTCCAGGAGGAAGATCTCCTGCAGTTGTTTTTCTGTCCAGTCATTTTTTTAAACAGATCTTGCAGTCCTGTTTGCTTCATAAGTGACTACACCCTTGCGTAATGATGTATCCCACGAATTTTGATCTTTTGCAGCAGTCTCCCAAGTGTTGTGATGAATTCCAAAAGCTTTTAGTGAGATCATCAGTGTCTAAAGTGTTTCCTCTGGCCGCCTTGGGTGTGTTTACCACAATGCAGTTCACCATAAAAAATGTGTTTAGGAATGAACTGATGTAATCAGCTGTCACACTTAGAAATACTGAAAAGGGGATCTCAACACAGTGGACTTGACTGGCATTTTGAGAATAGAATAATTAAGAAACAATACATACATTAAATTTGAACACAGAACATGTCTATATAGAGTGACTAGTTCTTAAACCCACAAAATACTGGAGTCATTCATTTGACTATCACATTTTCATTACTTATATTAACCACTAGTTAGGAGTACAAATTAATTGGTGACATTAACAGTTGTTTTAAGATACACATTAATTAGTGACATATATTAACAGTTGATTTAAAAGTACAAATTATTTAGTGACATATATTAACAGCTGATTAAAAGTACAAATTATTTAGTGACATATATTAACAGATGATTTAAAAGTACAAATTAATTAGTGACATGATGTAACTGCAATTTTAAGAGCACAAATCAATTGATGGCATCTGTTGACTAGTTTTAAGAGCACTAATTGGTGCCATATATTCATTTTGGAAAATTTTGTATCTTCATCATCATCTTCACCTACCTCCCTAATTTGTGTGGATGTTGTCAAGACACTTCATATAATGTGTGCATATCTGTTCCTATGCCTGCCAAGTATGTATTCATGATTTATTTCTCTAGTTTGTTATTTTAGTTATGTGGCGTAGTATCTAAATGTCCTTGTGTGGTGATGTGGGGGGAGGGAGATCATCATGTACCATGTCGATAAGCATAAGCACTCATTCTAACATGACCACTAGTCTCAGATAAGGTCTACAATCTTATCTCGATTAATTAAGCCATATGTTCAAGCCATTGAGGTGTTGATTTGTTTGTCATCCCTCTAGCACTTCCCACCAAGTTTGCCAGTTGTCATGTTTATTTTGTTTTGAGGTTTATTTCTCCACATAATATGTTCATAAACAATTGTCACCATCTATGTCTAATTTTTATAAACAATATACATGTCTAATTATAATTTATTAGGCCTTTGTCTAAAGGAACAAGGGGGAGAGGTTGTAGCGTCTTTTTCCAGTCAATGGACATAACAGTATTGAGTAAATGTATAATCAGTTACTTCGAGAATGGAGGTTGCTTTTTTTCCCCCTCTGTCTATCATATCATTAAGCAGATAACACGATATAGCCTAGATACTTTCTAGAAAAGTTCCTTGTTTGGTGTTTATATACATTTAAAGCACTATACATAGACTAGAGCTTACTGGAATATGTGCCTTCTTGGCTTCTTGGAAATCACCATGGCTATGCATTCAATTTTGCTGACAATGAATAATAGTCTCTTCCTCTTGTTCTTCGCCGCTTTCTTGTCTAGACCAGTAGACTACTATAGTACAAGTACGTGTAGTTTACTTGGGCTGTTAAAGTTAAGACAAATACGCAAAAATGCTGCAGTCAGTGAAGTACACAAACTATGACAATGATACGACCAATTCACCAACTGTGATTCTTTGGTCGGCTGATCACAAGTCAATAGGCGTCGACATAAAAAGCATATGAAAAAGACAAGCAACTTACTTTAACTTAGTCAGTTTATGAGTTATGTTTATTTAGAAAAGAACGTTAATAATAATTTAACTTACTTACCAACGGGTTTTGTGAGTTCAACTCCATTCCAGAGTTTACAGCAGGCTCGAGAAACGCGAGTATATTTATTAAAATTGAATAAACATTGAAATAAAACGTACAGATTATAAATGTGATTTAGTTTCTCCCACAGATAAATGTGAGGTAGTTTCTACCACAGTTTATACTTGTGAACGTGCTGTCACAACGTCTGCTCGGTAGCGGCCATTTTCAAACAAATGAGACCTGCCTGTCAACGGCCCCGTGGCCCGCCCTTGCGCAGGGCCGTGGCCGTCGTCTGGTGACAAGTGATCACTGAGATATAGTCACATATACCATGTCATGTAGGGGGACTGCTCTCGTCATCTTAGAGTATTCCTTAGCAGAACGTCGCTCTCATCTCCCGATTTCTAAAAGTTTCTCTATCTCTTTCTCCTGCCTCATGCGAACTTGACTTAAACATCAAGTTCAGAATCAAAAAGCGATGACAAACATTTTTTTTTCTTTTGCGTTTCCTATTTTATTTTTTACAGGACATCGCTGTCAACAACAGCATTTTACTGCTGTTTTTGGTGTATTGGCAAGTTTACGTGCAGTAGTTTGCCATTTCTTTCTGAACGACAGGCTCCCATACCAACTCGTTAAAACCCAGAACAACGCGGTCTGCTGCTAAATCGGTCGCAGCGATGTTTCGAACGCGGGTATGCGGGCCTAACAATCACATCCGTAAGCTACTTCGCCACGGAGCGCGGCTGGTTGCAAACTACTGAACGTAAAATTGGCTAGCAAATGGACAAGGGTTTCGGGTAGATCGCACTGTCCTGCAAGGAACATAAAACAATTATTTGTTCCATGCATTTACGTATATAGGGTTATTTTTAATGACTGTGCAGTGTTTGAAAATATTGCTGGTCAACGTTTTGTATTCACCCTCTGTAAAGTTCATGCAACATAATAGGTAAATACACAACTTGGACCGGCAATATTTTCATACACTGCACAGTCGTTAAAATACACCCCGTACAAGGTGTCTGCAATCTCCTGTGTTGCCGTGTTCGTGCTGGCCGACCCCTGCCTCTTCGTCCTGGAACCACGCCTTCCATCATTTCTTGCCAAGTCACGGTAATGTTTAATATGGCCAAAATATTTCAGTTTGAAAAGCATCGGATCAAACTCTTTCTAACTCGATTGCACAGGGTCCTTACCGGGAGCACACCGCTCGTGACAAAGGAGTTAGTGCGCAATTCGCAATCCCGCATTCGAAACAGCTGCGGTCGATTTGGCAGCGGACCGCCTTGCGTTGGTTTTCATACAATGGTATGGGTGTCTGTCGTTCAGAAAGTAATGGCCAACCACTGAACGTAAACTTGCTAAGAAATCACAATCAGACAAAAAATGATGGGGTTGACTGCGACGTTCTGTAAAGGATATGCAACTAACTTGCAACAGCTATTGAGGATGATTCAATTGTCTCCCAGTTGTTCGCTGCTTTCTCTCAAAGGCCTGGTATATAGTCCTCCCAAGGACTGCACTTATCTAGTCCTCACAAGGACTAAACTCATCTAGTCCTCACAAGGACTGAACTCATCTAGTCCTCACAAGGACTAAACTCATCTAGTTCTCACAAGGACTAAACTCATCTAGTCCTCACAAGGACTTGAATTATAGTCCTCACAAGGACTGAACTCATCTAGTCCTCACAAGGACTGAACTCATCTAGTCCTCACAAGGACTAAACTCATCTAGTCCTCACAAGGACTAAACTCATCTAGTCCTCACAAGGACTGAACTCATCTAGTCCTCACAAGGACTGAACTCACTTGTCTTCACAAGGACTGAACTCACTTGTCCTCACAAGGACTGAACGTACTTGTCCTCACAAGGACTGAACTCATTTAGTCTTCACAAGGATTGAACTCATCTAGCCCTCACAAAGACTGAATGCATCCACCGGTAGTCCTCACAAGGACTGACTCATCTAATCCTCTCAGGACTGAACTCATCTAGTCCTCACAAGGACTGAACTCATCTAGTCCTCACAAGGACTGAACTCATCTAGTCCTCACAAGGACTGAACTCATCTAGTCCTCACAAGGACTGAACTCATCTAGTTGAACTCATCTAGTCCTCCCAAGGACTAAACTCATCTAGTGCGCACTTGGACCAAACTAACTCATTCCTCACAATGACTGATTTTTATCTTATATATTCCTCACAGGTATTGGTCATGATCTTCTTCTTCTTCATCTTCATCTTCTTCTTCTTCTTCTTCTTCTGCTGCTGCTTCTTCTTCTTCTTCTTCTTCTACTTCTTCTTCTTCTTCTTCTGCTGCTGCTGCTTCTTCCTCTTCTTCTTCTTCTTCTTCTTCTTCTGCGTTCATCCGGAGAGTTTTTTTTTCGGACGTGATTGCGTTGTGTCGGTTTACAGCAGAGCTGGTTATTGTGCCGTTAGGTCGACACATCCGACTTCTGCGGGCATTTTTTGAAAGGGTTAACCTTCCCGGATGGTCTTGATCTTATTTACAGATTCCGTTCTAAACAAAAGGGCTTGGACCAAACAAAAATGGATGGCAAAAAATTGAATCTAGGGGTGTGCCACAATTATGACTTAAAAGCTGTTAATATGGTTGCAGACATGGGGGTTGCATAAGGAACACAACTTATGTAAGCCCATAGCAGATTCAGGAAGTCACTTTAGACGATTAATCATCCCTTGGCACTGGATTAGTTAAGTCCTCATAAGGACTGGTCTTGTTTATATTTAGTCCTCATAAGGACTGGCTTTGGTTATATTTAAGTCCTCACAAGGACTAGTTTATCTTCTATAGTCCTCATGAGGACTGGTTTAGGTTATATTTAGTCATCATAAGGACATTGATAAAGGTTTGATCTTGTTTAGTCCTTAAGAGGACAGGTTTAGGTTTATATTTAGTCATCATGAGGACATTGATAAAGTAAGAGAACTCAAAGGCAATTCCAAGTCCTACTCTCATCTGATGTCCTTCCGATCCGCTGCAGATTCTCTCAAGAGGCCCCTGAAATGCCGTCGAGAGGAACCAAGTCATAACCATGCCAGCCACTACCACCAGCCTCCCCCACAGGACAATCGAAGGTAGAAAGAAACAAGAACGGACTGCTGCTCAAAAGCTATCTTCGCACCAATTTGTCATTTTAACCTAGTTGTGTGTGTGGAGGTGGTGCTACATGGGTACTCCTCTCTGATTAAGGGAGTCTCAAAGGCTTGCGAGGAAAAGGAGGCGTCTTACTTCTCCTTTAATAGGAGACACCTCTACTCCCCCACCTGTCAATGAAAAAAATAATAATTGGGATAATATGTTATTGTCATGCTGCGGATCGAAAGACGTATACGGCGACTGTGTTGTTTGTCTGGCTCGTTAGTGCATTATGCTTCGGTTTGCACGATGTTCTAATGAATGTTCTTGGATAGCAGCAGACGATGACCGCTGAGGTTTGGTGATAATGATGATGGACAGTCTCTGCTTTCCTCGTTATCTTCTACTTCTGACTATTGTCGATCGATTGACCTGGCTGGATATTCGCTAACCAGAAAAGAGTTCTCTAGGCAGATGATGATTCTTTGGAAGACAACCACCTCAAACTAACCCGAGCCTGCGGGCTCACATGCGCTCAACGAAGACTTTTCACAGTCACTTTCAAAGAAGTCGACAAGGCCTGTTGTTTGAGTCTTGAACGGAAAATGACATTATTTCACAGCGCAATATCTTCATAGGCATGTATACATTACCCCAGTGGCTGGCCGGGTTCCCTAATAAGCTTATTGATGCCTGGAACCCGTTAGTCACTATCTCCACCCCAGGCTATAAGTAAACTCTGCTTGGAATCTATGAATGTCTTTCCCAAGCCCCTTTTTCCTCACGTTCCCTGTTCACTTTCAAAGATCCCGGCATCAACAGTGCGAGTCTATCTATTGGTTCTGAGCGTTTATGCTGACTATTATGTTGCATGAACTTTACAGAGGGTGAATACAAAACTTGGACCAGAAATATTTTCAAACACTGCACAGTCATTAAAAATACACCCTATACTTGCCTAGTTCTCTCCATGAGCTCCACGTTGATAATTTTGTCATACCATTTTATTCCTTCTATTTTTGCCCTGGCACCAATTATTTAGTGTTTTTAGTTTCCCAGAATCTGCTAATTAATATGTGCAATAATTCAGTTGAGGAGTTACTTTAGTTTAATGGGCTCTGCTGGGGTGCCATCTGAGAACCCAAATTGAAGGAAGGACTAATGAAACAGCAGCAAATGCCTCTAACTACCTGGAAGAAATTAAAAATAAACTTAAAATTGGCAACAAGCAACCTGAGGAAAGCCAGACATCACACTTCCTACTACAACTGAAAGGTGCAATGCCAACTTACTGAAGTCATAGACAAGGTCTTGTTATTACTACCTAGTAGCAACAACAAGCTGGAGATTTGGTGGCACGAGTCATTTCTCATAGTGGGAAAAAGTGTCCTGAAGCAACTACGAGATATCCATTATGGGCAGGCTTAAATTTTACCATATAAATCTGCTGAGGAAGAACCATGTTATCAGTTGGGGTATCTTCATTGCACCCCGGACAGGACCATAGGTGCTCAGATTCTTCCCCCAGCATATGCATTAGCGTCCGGTGACTAATAGTGCCAGTTCTGTGTTGGATGACAAGGCACCTCGTTTTCCCGATGTACCTCTGTCTGGCCGTGCTGATTCTTACTCCCAAGTCTTTCGTCCTAGACAGCGATGTGAATTCACTGACGTCAAAGTCCTCTGTTCTCGCTATATTTTTAAGGACATTAATAACATCGGCATGATCCATGGGCTGGCCATCTACAGGGGGTGCAGAGCCAGCCAGTTTATCAGCTCGTTCATTTCCCTCGACTCTCGCATGTCCCGGGACGAAGATGAAGGTGACTTTACAGACAACAGACTTCCGCAGCAACTCGTCCACTGTCTACGTACAGATCCAGCTTCGACCTTCTGAATCATGCTCATTGAATCACTTAGTACACACACGTTGGTATAATGCTGTGATTCCAGCTATATGAAAGCCTGTGTAACTGCCATCACCTCCATTGACATGCTGCTCGTGGTCATAGAGTGGGCACCACTGGATTCTTGAACAGTTCGGCCCACTGATTGGGCTGTAAATGCCCACTCAGTTCTCTGCTGCTTTACAACAGATCCATCTGTATAGATCAGCACTTTCATGAACCACGAACACCCAGTAGATCCACCAGAGTATCTGATGGCGCCATCTTTTGTTCAGAAGGTTGATAATTGAAACCACAAAAAGGAACAGTCCAAAGAGGCAGCCATAAACTCTTTTCAGATGAAATCCCTACAATGGCAACTGAGAAACTTCTTAACTGCTCAGGGAAATATATATATACACAAAATGTTTGTGAAAATAAATATATGATTACCAGTTCACCATAATGGTTTTAAGATGTCATGTAGACAAAAGGGTACAACCAACATATTAGCACTATTTATGTGTAGTCAGTGTCGTAAATTTTCCTGTCCGTGAGAAAGGAAGAAGGATGAAGTCAGAACTTTGTGTGGCCTCAATCTGCTAGACACAAACAGCACTAGGAGATGCCTCAATCCACTACACACAAACAGCACCAGGAGACAAGCCTCAATCCACTACACACAAACAGCACTAGGAGACGCCTCAATCCACTACACACAAACAGCACTAGGATACACCTCAATCCACCACACAAACGGCACTAGGAGACGCCTCAATCCACTACACACAAACAGCACCAGGAAACAACCCTCAATTGGCTACACACAAACAGCACTAGGAGATGCCTCAATCCACTACACACAAACAGCACTAGGAGACACCTCAATCCACAACACACAAATGGCACTAGGAGACGCCTCAATCCACTACACACAAACAGAACCAGGAAACAACCCTCAATTGGCTACACACAAACAGCACTAGGAGATGCTTCAATCCACTACACACAAACAGCACCCGGAGACAAGACTCAAGCCACTACACACAAACAGCACCAGGAGACAAGCCTCAATCCACTACACACAAACAGCACCAGAAGAAAAGCCTCATTCGGCTACACACAAACAGCACTAGGAAATGCCTCAATCCACTACACACGAAGAGCACTGGGAGACAAGCCTTAATCGGTTACACACAAACAGCACTAAGAGACAAGCCTCCACACTGCTAAACATAAACAGCACTAAGAGACAAGCCTCCACACTGCTACACACAAACAGCACTAAGAGACAAGCCTCAATCCATTACACACAAAGAGCACTAGGAGACGCCTCAATCCACTACACACAAACAGCACTAGGAGACAAGCCTCCACACTGCTACACACAAACAGCACTAAGAGACAAGCCTCCACACTGCTACACATAAACAGCACTAAGAGACAAGCCTCCACACTGCTCCACACAAACAGCACTAAGAGACAAGCCTCCACACAAACAGCACTAAGAGACAAGCCTCCACACTGCTTCAGGACAGATACATAAAGATTGCAGCTGTTGGGGATGACGGAACACATTTGGAACTCAACTCAGGCACACAAAGACAGCAAATGACACCATTAGTATTGGGACTCTTTGCTGGCTGTTGAAGATGAGGACGGAGCACATCTGGGAATGTCTGTGTGCCGTGATGCCAGTTCTGGACTGAACTCAACTCAGGTACACGAAGAAGAATAACATTAAAAGCCTCCAGGTCTACTTATTATTAATGCAATTAAAAATAGAAATTCAAACAAAGACCTTTATTTTTAAAAATCACTTTAATCTGTCACACTAATTATATAGATAAAAATATATATATGTAAAGTATACAACCAATTCAAACATAGTACTCCTGTCTATACATTGTGACAACTAGAAAGATCAGTAACAGAAGAAGCGAGAAATGACAATAGATTGTTTCAGACTGTGGCATGGAGGAATATGATTACAAGAATTGATCAAGAACATAAAGGATGAGACCTGTGGAGAGACATGAATGCCTAAGCCATTTGGCGAGGCACATGATAATGATGATGAAGACTCCTGTCAATAGATATATACACATAATGTTTATACAAATATTGTAAAAAATATGGACACAATATGCAACATGGTCAATTACTAACATGTGAAGTGGAATGTATGCACATGTAAAGTGGAATGCATGGACATATGAAGTGGAATGTATTCACATATTAAGTTGGATGTATGGACATATGAAACAGGATACGCTAAAATATGAAATTGAATGTGTGAGTTTATGAAACAGGATGTGTGGGAATATGAAGTGGAATGCATTCACACATTTAGTAAGATCCATGGATGTAATGAATGGAATGTATTAACACATTTTGTCAAATGTTTGACTATGTGAAGTGGAATGTATGAACAAATTAAACGGAATGTACAGGCACATGAAATGGAATGTTTCGACCCATAAACATGCTAACTAGAATGCATACACATGTTACATGGGGGAAAACAAATGCAATTACATATATTTTGTATTGGTTATGCTTGCATGTTTCAGTAATACCATGCTATATTATTCAGTAAAAAACATGATACAAAAATTATCAGGAAGTTGACAAGAGAAAGGCACTTGAGATAAAATTTAATGTTTCGACCAGTCTCTTTCAATGAACCAACAATACAAATGCCACAATTCACAAGTAAGTAATCAGAATATTTCAGTGATATAAAAATAAACTGAAGGTTCTGTTTTTTAGTGAAGTATTCTTTAGGCACATCACGAGAAGGGAAAAACTGGAGGAGGCTATGATAATGTGAAAGTTGGAGGGGAAGAGAAGCAAGGGAAGGCCAAGAGAGGAGATGCTAAACAGTTTCGGATCATGGCATGAAGGAATATTTGTATCAGAAATGACTGCCAATAAACATGAAAGAAGGTCAAAGACGGACATAATGAACAATGCCATTTGGCATGGACTGTAAAAGAAGATTCTGTTGGATCCATATTGCGTATGTTGAAAAAAGACTATGGTCGAAACATTTATGCCTATCTGTACATTTTTATTTTTTTCAAGCCTCCTAGCATATTTTATGTTCATTCCTTTTCTGTATCAGATTTGATTGTTGTCACCCCTAATTTCGATATGATTTAGTCTAAAGACTGACATTTTTAAACATGTCATCCCAAAGAAAAAAAAGCTCTGTTACTGTCCATAAACTTACACTGGAGAAATGAATGTGATGGTTTTCCTCTTGCTTTCTATATGTTTCAGCATTAAAGTAAAAGAAAGGCAACAGTATTCTATGGCAGATGTTGCTGTAAGGGTATGAAATCATATACTGTCACATACAAATGATATCAGAAATACGACAGGCATTACATCACACATAAATCTCATCAAGAATTTCCAGTATCAGCCTAGTACACCCCGCTGGTTCCTTAGTTTGGAAAGGGATGAACACCACTGCAACATGGTCCACATGAAGATGGTACTTTGATACCGGGCCAGGAGGAAATTCTCTATACCAACCTCCCTCCAACAGATGCAAGCCCTCTCCAGGGCTCAAATGACTTAAGAGTTAAAACTGTCTGCCAGAGGATTCACCAACCAAGCAGTCAATTGGCTAACCAACCACATTTAGACTGCAAATAATACTGCCATGAATGAACTATTTTCTAATATCCTAGATAAAACACAATAAAAACAGTCTAGGACAGTGTTTCCCAACCTTTTTTGTGCTATGCCCCACCTAACCCTTTCTAAAATTCTTATCCCCCCCCCCCCCCCACATTACATATACATTATTTTTAATATTCAAAAATTGAAATGTTCACTAAAGAAACTTGAATGATAGGTTTTAGGAAGAAATCAATAAGAAATTATTGAGCAAACACAGTAAGTAAATTTTCAAAACATATAATAGGAGAACTGTAATTCAAGTACAAAATAATTTTAATGAAAGATTTTTCTATATTATTTTGAATTATTAGTAATTATTTATTACTTAAATTTAGTGAGATCCTTGCGCTTGAAGCTTGCTGCAAAGAGATTTTATGTCAGGTTCCAATTTAGTTAACTTCAGTCTCAAGTCTGCCCGTTTTGTTATATCCAGCCGATTTCTTCCATTTTCGAATTGCCCCCCTTAACAATCTAATTGCCCCCCTGTGGGGCGTGGGCCCCATGTTGGGAAACACTGGTCTAGGAAATGATATATCACGTCAGATTTTCAGTCCAGAAATAGTCTGTTGTTGTTGATTAAACATATTACTACCCCCTACACCTAGGTTTGTAACCGCTAATAAATGTATTCTGGGAAAATACTGCTATGGTTTCCCCTTGCTTTTCATAGCCGTATAAGAGTAAGAGAATTAATAAAGCTTCATGAAACCCAGTGCAGTCAAAAACAAATTTGTTGCGTATCCTTTACGGGACGTTGCAGTCAACACCAGCATATTTCAGCTGCTGTTGATGTACTAGGCAAGTATTACGTTCAGTAGTTTGCCATTGCTTTCTGAACAACCGGCTCCCATACCAGCACTTTATAACACAACGCGACACAGTTTGCTGCACAAATCAGCCGCAGCTGAGCTTCGAACGCCTGGTACCCGGCTCATGAACAGCATTCACAAGCCTTTGGCCATGGAGCCGGTTGCAGTCAACAGGCCATAAAAGTCCAAGCCCAGCTATCTTTCAACAGCTGCTAAATTGCGGCCATAATGTGATCAAAGCAAAGGCATTTTGAATATTTTATTTAATGAAGCATTAGCAAATTAAGTGTCTAAAAGCCACTTATTAGGAGCATCGCGCAAAGTACAAAATCCAGAACACCAAGGCGACCCCCAGAAGTTCCCAAAAACATTTATAACATGGTTATAGACCACTGAGTTGAAAAGACCATACCCAGGTTTCTTACTGGTCAAGACTTTAACGCAACTCTTCAGTGATGATTCCTTTCAAATCTTCTACATTTCTGAAAATATGGTCCCTGTACAGGGAAAAAAAAATGTAGAGAGTGTATACATCCCTGTCTCACACCTCTCTAAATAGGCTGATAGTGACCTACTTCATTATCAATCTGTTTGACATATATATCATATGAAGAGAATAAACAAATAACACTTTAGCTGAAATGATTAATACACACAGTCACAGGAATCGTTCAAGTGTGGAGCATCTGTTATTCCCAAGGTCATTTCAAATTTAACACTTTCTTTTGCATAAAACGGACTGGGATCGCCCAAACCGACAATGCTTCAGACTTAAAATTGGTATTGCTCACTCTTCCAAAGGATTCACAACCAAAATACATGGTTATACAGGGAATACTGAAAGCTATACTGGCCCCCTATTGTTTAAGATTTAAACATATTTATGATCTGGTGAAGAGGCTGAGAACACAATTCGTAACCCGACGCACTGCGTTCAAAACACAGTTGTGGCTGATTTGGAAGCAGACCCTTTGAGCTGGTTTTCACACAATGATATGACCATTGGTAATCTAGAAAGCAATGGCAAACTACTGGGGAAAAAACTTGCCAAGAAATCACAAACAGCAAAAAAAAAATGATTGGGTTGATTGCCATTGGCATCTTTCCGTCTTGACAGACGATAGTTTGGTACATTGTGCTTCAAAAAGGCTTAATAACTACGACCCATGGCGGTGGCGAGTGTGGCTGGGTAAGGCCAATTCTTGCTGCAAATGTTTGCCCACAGTAAATGCATGTTGATTGCGATGTCCTGTAAAGGATATGTAACAAACTTGATGCTTTAAATGAAAAAAAATCTTACATGTCCTTTGAAGGACATTACGATCAACCCCAGGTTGATTTTCTAGGCAATTTTACATTAAGTATTTACTGCTGCTTTCTGAACGTCAAGTCCAACCGACCGGTGTAGGGAATGAACGTACTACCTCACCATAAACACAAATAAAGTTTAAAGGCAAGCTCTCTTAGCTCTTAACCTTTCAGCACCACGAGTGCAATTCCCAAGCAACAAGCAAACCTATATGCTTATAAAGAGAATGCTGAAACTAAGAAAGATAAAAACAAATAATTTGGTAAAAACTACTGCCCACGAATGCTTGAACATGTTGACCCCATATACTGACCTCTTGCCATTTAACATTTAAACATATTTATGCTTTAATTACCTGAACTAAATAAATTTCTAGTAGAGATACACTCGACCATCAAAGTCCTTATGAGTATCTGACAGCTCCATGGTCTCTATTACAATTCCACTATGAGTACAACTACGTAATTGAGAAGCCCAACAAAATTCTGTTATTTCTTCATGTATTAATTCAATGAGATTTCAAATTCATTTGGTGAGTATCAATTAGAATTAGTCGATGAACTTGTGTTCTTATGTAATGTAATATGTACTGTATAAAAACACAAAATAAGCCCTGCAGCAGTAACTTGCGGTTGTAATGTGAAGAGCTACAATCATCACATTTTGTGGGTGGGAAAGTTTAGAAGAATAGTTGACCAGTCACTCGCTTCTGTAGAGTTGGTGATCATGTCTGTCCACAGAACTTCTGTCTCTTGTGATGCAAATCGTTTCTGATATCAAAGTTCTTTCATGCAATGATGTCAAACTGTTAGCATTTTCTCTCTTGTTTCCCCCATGCCTCTCTTTCCCTCCCACCTTCCCTTTGTGATGACACGCTCCAGTTTTTCTCTTATTATGAAATGCCCAAAGAATGCGAGATGTCTTCTTCTAATGTGAATAACCAGCTATCTTTGTTAGGCAACTTCTTTCAAGATGTCTTCATTGGTCTTTCTATCCATCCATGGTGTTCTCACATTCTTCTATAAAACCACATCTCCGTAGCTTCCACATAATTCCTCAATTGTCTGTAAATTGTCCACGATTTGCTACTGTATAACAGGATTGGCTCAATATAGCTCTTAAGAATTCATCTCCCGAACATAACACTGCCAAGTAAATTAACCTGGTGCTGGGGTTGATTGCAATGTTCGACCATTTACTGTTATTTAAATAAAAGCTATGGTATGGTGTCTGACCATTTTGGAGTCTGACAATGATTTAATCTCTAACGATCAAAATATTTTTCAAGATAAAATTTTTACAATAAACATTGATATGCATTACCATAAAGATATGGAAATAATTAATTTTTCAGGAAACAGCATCTCACTTATTCAACACAACTTAAAGATTAGCAAAAATAACAAGAAAATTATGGCCTGGGCATTTTCATGACATGAATATTCCAAAAAAAACAAACAATGTCATGATATAGTATTAATGTACATCGCAGTAAACTGATCTAAACCAAAAAGACTGCTGCAGTTATTTTGTAAATAGAATACACAGTTAAAACAAAACATTATGTAACTTTAACCTGTCATCACACAAAGTAATTTCAATGAATATGGTTTTACATACAGCAGTACCACTCAATGCAAAATATGACTATTACAATGATTATGATTTTTCTCACAGCAGTACTATTTAAAGTAAACTATGAATTTCTATGAGATCTGTGTACAGAATATATGTTTGTGAAGCAAATGGCATGACAGAATCTATATTCAAATCACAAGAACTTTTGCATAAATGTTACAGTAATATAATGTCAGATTCTGCCTTAAAGCATAGAGATGAACTGCAAGATGAAGAGATAAAAAATCTGGCACACTATTTCAACTACTGGGGTCATGGGTCAACCGATGTGGCACTTTGCGTAGAACTCAGCACATACTGTGTATGCCATGTTCCTGTTCCACAACAGCAGGGGAACTTGACATGAATTATGCTAGAAACGAAAGACAAGATTCTGCACGTAACAAGGATAAAACAGATGAAACCACAAGTGCAGTGGTTAGGATGTTTCCTCCTCTGAAGTATACTTTTACTATGAAAATTGTGCTTTGACACATTTGTTGTTGATATGAAAAAGTGGATAATTCTGTTAAAATATATTCGTTTCTATCCACTCACTGTATCATTCAAATATTTTATATAACTGCCTGAATGGTTATATAACCCTTAAGGGAATCTACTGGTTTATATCCACCCACTGTATCATTCAAATATTTTATATAACTGCCTGAATGGTTATATAACCCTTAGGGGAATCTACTGGTTTAAATTCATTCACTGTATCATTCATATATTTGATTTAACTGCATGTATGTTATCTAGGCCTTAAGGAAAGCAAACAGTAGCACTATAAATTACCATGCATGGTGTAAGACAGTGGTTCTCAACTGGTGGGGAATTCCCCCCCCCCCCCACGAACCAGTTACTTGATATTGTTTTTCCCTCTAAATTTTACGGTTCTGTACTTCTCGCCCTAATTAAATTCGTTTTTTAACGTAAGTAGACCCGCGAATCACGTTTTATGTAGATGTCTAGACTTGTTCTAGTATGTGTTATTAAATTTAGCTTCCATTTTTATGCATACAGTGTAAGGTGGGGGGGAATTATAGGGAGGAAATTCGAAAAAAAGGGGGGGGGGGATGATGCTCTGAACATATGGTAAAGGGGGGCATGGGCCAAAAAAGGTTGAGAACCACTGGTGTAAGAGGTGACTAAGGAGGGTTGGCATGGGACTGTCTACCTCATCTCATAGAAAACAGTTCTAAAATGTAACCAATCATGAACAAGTCTAAAGAACTCAACTCAACCAACAAAGAGGAAGGGGAAGCTCTTCTAGAAGATAACTTAAGTCTTTAATCTGGAATTCACAGGACAAACAAAATAGGAGACCTAAAAAGATATCAAGAAGAGAATGAGAAACAAAGATGAATAAAATGGGGATTATATGGAGGGAGCTGCAGTTAAAAAGCTAGTTGCATATACTTTACAGGACGTCGCAATCAACACCAGCATTTTTGCTGCTATGATCTCTTGGCAAGTACACATTCAGTAGTTCCATTGCTTTCTAAATAACCAGCACCCATACCATTTAGTAAAATAACTAATGCAAGGCAGTCTGCTGCCAAATCGCCAGCAGCTGTGTTTCTAACACGGGTATGTGGGATTACAAACTGCGCCCGTAACTCCTTCGCCACGGAGCTAGCAAAGAGTTCGGCAAACTGGCCTGAGTTTATTGAGGGTTATTCTCCCCTCTTGTGCTGCCAATCATTTCTGATACTGATGTTCTTCCATGCCATGATGTCAAACTGGCTAGGACCTTCATTCTTGGTCTCCCTCTTCGTCTCCAACCTTCCCATTGTGATGACCTTCTCCAGAAATGGATACTCTCTTCAGATGCACTCTCCACCCGATTCTAGAGGGGAAAAGGGGCTGAAGAAATATATCATATGCAAAGACCATGAAGAGCCAAAGTAACATACAATGCTAAAGAAGGCCTATCTTTACTTCGTAGTTGCAATTATTGAAACAGACACTAGTCTGGTTAACAAAGAAAGGATTTATCCCAATCTCTGCTGTCAAGGACCAACAGTCACAAGAATTTTGTATGGCGATGGTAAAGGAACAACACCAACATTGTGCATACACCATATTATAAGCTCATGAATTACTCATAATGAGTGAGTGTGTCTGTCCCGGTTATCAAGATGGAACGAGGTATAATACCTGACCCCCAAATTCTTCATTTCAAAAGAATAAACAATAAAATATGCTGCATGTTAAAATTTATAACTTTTCTTACCAGTATTCTTTGTGTTGTTCTTGTCAAAAATTCTTGTAACTAAAATGTTGGACATGTGTGGCATGTTTTAGTGTATGTATAATTACTTTACTTACTTGTCATATTACTTATTTTATTTGTATGTATTTTTCCCCACTGTGACGTCTATTAAGCCTGAAGTCCTTGTAAGGTAAGCACATGTGTTTGTGTTTGCTGTTTCACCACAAGATCTTCACACACCTTGTTGTTCAATGTCATGGGCCAGCAATAACAACCAAGTAAATACAAAAATAATGTCCAGATATATTTTTAACATGAGCTGTTTGAAAATGCTTCAGAATATAACGCAGCTAGTGTTACAAACAGAACCTATCTGGAAATGACTGAACTAGCACAAGCAACCTGAACAAACATTCACGTATTAAACTTTTGTTCTGCAGCAGACATGGCGGTCAAACCACCAAAAACTGCAGCAAAGATCATCAGGATGCCGGCTGTTGTGGTCAACCCAAAGGAGAAGCCCAGCCATTGAACGAAACCCACAGAGATGTATTCTGTCCTGACCTTCACCCTGGTAGCAAACACAATAATGCCAACCAGTAACAGGATTCCTGCAAGTTAAAACAAAAAACAGAAAAAGCTGTAACTTGAAAACAATGAGATATATAACTTTTTTTTGGGGCGTTCACTAGTGGCCTAAGCATGACCAATTGAAATGATGGCTTGGGGGGGGGGGCCTCATTCGCTTTGAACTCAAGTGTAGTCTATATGTGTGCTGCCACTTCTAGCGCAATGGACTGGTTTTTGAGCATGGATTGGCTTTCCCTATTACCAGTATCCCTCGCCATCAGACAAACCCACTCCACCTTCAGAGATACTTGTAATGTACATCCGTCTTTCACTCTTTACTCTCCAGTAGGGCCGAGGCCCTCAACCATCTTATCCTTAGCTATCCCATGTAGTTCTATCCATATTCTTGCCATATTATTCAGCCACTTGCATTGAATGTGCAATATTTGCAACCTTTCAGTCAACTATCAAACTTTACCACCATGGACACACGGATAGTGTGTATGAGAAACATCCTGGCTTTGCCAATGATTGTGGACAGAATCAAGGTGCAGCAGGCTAGGTCATATCTCCGAGTGGCCACAGACAAGAAACACCTCTTGCATGATACCCAGGACACAGTGAAGGGCCACTTGCCGGTAAGAGGAAAATATGGATGGCTCAGGCAGAAAACACAATCAGAGAAGTGTTTATGCTCAAAAACATTGAGAGAGGAATGGGTCAGGATGCCAAAAGAAATATCAGATCTGGGCAGGGTCATAATCACACTGGATTGTGAGTGTAGGAATTGGCCAGCAGGCAGCACTGAATGGGAGGTGCAACAATTGATACATGACAGTTTTTGCACAGGTGATGTAATCATCTACATGGATGGCTCTGTGCTAAGAGGCAAAAGAAGTGCCTGGGGGTTCATAGCAAAGATTAATGGACAATGGACAGTGTGTAGTGTAGGAGAGCCTGGTATATGATACCACATCTAGTCTGAGAATGGAGGTGAAGGCAGTCACTGTGGTATCCCACTGGTTGCAGGATAAGCTGTACACGAATGTTGTGATTGTAATGGACTCACATAGCATCCTGAGTAAAGTAAACAATATAAAATAACACAAAGTAATGCAGCTTTACATAGTGCAAATAAATACACAAAACACAACATATAATCACGGAGAAGAGACACCAGCACACCCCAGGGAAAAGATCCAACAGGTGCTCCCTGTCTTTGAATTTGTAATTAAAGCATGCTTTAATTACAAATTCAAAGACAGGGAGCACCTGTTGGATCTTTTCCCTGGGGTGTGCTGGTGTGTAAGGAAACATGCAGACGGACAAATTGGCTGAATCTGCACCTCTGGGTGGGGTATTGTGCATAATGAGGCAGATGTGGTCATGTCCCACTGGGATCTTGTGTACAGTATAGAAGAACAGACACACCATGGACAGAATGGAATGGCAGGGAGTGACCACAGGATCTGGCCGACGTTCAGTTCTCAGACAAAAGGCCAGACGGACACATAATCAGACTGCAACTAGCACCATTAGTATTGGGACTCTTCACTGGTTGTTGAAAATAGGGACAGAGTGTGGAGTCAGTTTTTGATGCAACTTAATTCAAACTTATAAAACTGCATTTGCTGGAACCAGGTTTGTCTTCTCTCTTGCTATAAACATTCTGTTATAGGTAGTTTGTGTGATGTTAATTTTGCCATGGCACTACAAACTTGCCGGTCTCCCTGGCCTAGGGGTTAGCGACTTTCTCCATAATCCTGTATATCCACGTGAGGAACGTAACTTGCACAAGAATTGGTAGTGGCTCTAACCGCGTTGGTAACTTACGGGGTATGTGAGCTGGCCGCTCAGAAAGCAATGGCAAACTACTGACGTAATCTTGCCAAGAAATCAACAATCAGCTGAAAGATGCTGCTGTTTACAGCGATGTCCTGTAAAGGATATGTGAACAACAACAAACAAAAACAAAAAAAAGTACAAACTTGATGGGAAGAGAGATAAACACCTTGATAACTTGTCACATGGCATAGCTGGGACAAGAACTTAGACCTGACCCAAGAATAATGACTGCCCATGACTATCGACATGGCACATGATGATGATTACAAATGCAAACAATTATGCTTTTCGTGTAAGCTCATAGGTAGTTGTCAGAGCTGTGGTAAAGGAGTTAACGATATAATTTGCAATCCCATATTCGAAACACAGCTACGGATGATTTGGAAGCAGACAGCCCTGCACCAGTTTTCATACAAAGATATGCATGCCGGTGGTTAAGTAAACAATGGTAAACTGCTGAATGTAAACTCGCCAAGAAATCACAAACAGTAAAAAAACTGCTAGGGTTGACTATCACACGGAAAAGAGAATTCAGGACAGAGATACATAATATGGGCCGTGATGTGCAGGATTAGCATAGAAAGGGAATGTTGAAGTGAGTTGGTTGAGGGACTAATAGAGTACAGAGGAAGATTAATGCCCTGAAGATGACAGGAATATCTTCAATATCACTGACATTTAGTTGAGTGCATTGTGACTGAGTAGGCTTGTTTCCTTAAGGAGAGCCATAACTGAGTGGTTACGATGTTCCTCTCCGACTTAGAAGATAGAGTTGGACCTCTACATAAGGCTTGGTATTTTTTCAAAGAACCACTGGTATCTAAAGACATCAGATTTTCCCTTGACCCCTTGGGTAGTGAGATCATACACATAGTCTTATTGGATAAGGGTGAAAACATGAGGTCCCATCTGCAAGTTAAAAATCTCATGACAGGTGAAAATCGAAGAGGATGTTGCCACTGCAAAATCTGTAGGAAAGAAAACCTAGCCACTGAGGGTGTGGGGGATCTGAGTACATCTGAGCCCGGAGTGCAAGGATATCTCAACAGATAACTGACTAAATCTCCCAACTTCAAGTGTAATGAGTGACAAATATCTGAACAGACGATAATAAAACTGATCCAGCATCTTTAACACAAAGGTCTTAAAATTCAAGAGGATCAACTTCATTGCCCCGGGTTTTACCCCACATGGCACGGTCTATTTCCACAAGGCGGCCTGCCAAAAGCATTGCACAAAGCACAAACTCCGCAGCTCCAGCAATGACCCCCAGAAGTCTCAGAGAAAAATGCACCCGTGAACTGAAAGACGCAGCCTGGAATCAAACCCACAACCTTTGGAGTGTGAAGCAGACAGCTTGACCACTTCGCCACGGAGACTCCCAAAATCCAGCATCAAGACCATACCACTCAGAAATTGCTGATTGGTCTATAAAAATAAGGTGAGAGCAACATACACCCAGTATACTTCCAGGTACAGAAAAGGGCCCTTTGTTTTAACTATAACTTCAAAACTTACCGCCAATTCCCGCTCCTGCTGCACAGCCTAAAGAGACCAACCCATTCGATCTGCCAAGAGCATGTTGCAGCAAGTTATACAGGGCTACTAAGGCTGTAATTGATGTAATAAATCCGCCGGTTATTAGAATTCCCTGAACTGCAGGCAGAGAATCTGTAGGAACAGAAACGTGATCAGCAAGGCTTGTTATACAAGGCAACAATAAAAGGTAATTATCACCAGTCATAGCTCAATCATACAGGGGCATAGTTATCCCAATCACACAACAGGCATAGTTATCTCAATCATACACCAGACAGTTATCTCGATAATACAGCAGACAGTTATCTCAATCATGCACGAGACAGTTATCACAATCATGCAGCAGACACAGTTATGGATGTCACAAACACTAAATCATACAGGCTCAACATTTACTGTTCATGTTTCGCAGGCAAACAGCGACATGGAAAAACTCCCAGTGTGTTCTATCAACTGATCTTGTTTTTCAATATGTTGGGTCATAATGTTATATAGAACCTGTTCTACAGTATGGCATGCTGTTATATAGAACTTGTTCTACTGTATGGCATGCTGTTATATAGAACCTTTTCTACTGTATGGCATGCTGTTATATAGAACCTGTTCTACTGTATGGCATGTTATATAGAACCTGTTCTACTGTATGGCATGTTATATATAACCTGTTTTACAGTATGACATACTGTTATATAGAACCTGTTCTACTGTATGGCATGCTGTTATATAGAACCTGTTCTACTGTATGGCATGCTGTTATATAGAACCTGTTCTACTGTATGGCATGCTGTTATATAGAACCTGTTCTACTGTATGGCATACTGTTATATAGAACCTGTTCTACTGTATGGCATGTTATATAGAACCTGTTCTACTGTATGGCATGCTGTTATATAGAACCTGTTCTACTGTATGGCATGTTATATAGGACCTGTTCTACTGTATGGCATGTTATATAGAACCTGTTCTACTGTATGACATGTTATATAGAACCTGTTCTGCTGTATGGCATGTTATTTAGAACGCTGTATAACATAATGTTATATAGAACCTGTTCTGCTGTATGGCATGTTATTTAGAACGCTGTATAACATGTTATATAGAACCTGTTCTGCTGTATGGCATGTTACTTAGAACGCTGTATGACATAATGTTATATAGAACCTGTTCTGCTGTATGGCATGTTATTTAGAACGCTGTATAACATAATGTTATATAGAACCTGTTCTGTTGTTTGGCATGTTATTTAGAACACTGTATAACATAATGTTATATAGAACCTGTTCTGCTGTATGGCATGTTATTCAGAATGTTGTATAGAACCTGTTCTACTGTATGGCATAATGTTTTATAGAACCTGTTCTATTGTATGACATAATGTTATACAGAAACTCTTCTGCTGTATGGCATGTTATTCAGAATGTTTTATAAAACCTGTTCTACTGTATGACATAATGTTACACAGAACCTCTTCTGCTGTATGGCATGTTATTCAGAATATTATATAGAAAATGTTCTGCTGTATTGCATAAAGTTATAGAGAACATGTTCTGTTGTATGGCATGTTGTTTAGAATGCTGTATGGCATAATGTTATATAAAACATGTTCTCATGTATTACATAAAGTTACAGAGAACCTGTTCTGCTGTGTGGCAGGGAATCCCAGAATATGGACCAACAAATTAGGAAGAGCTTGGAGGCAACAGAGATGTGATTTCTGAGATTCTAGAACTGTCAGAGCATTCTGCACTAACAAGTGCCTGGAAAAGACTAATTTAAGCATGTCACCGCCTCACCTTTATCGGTATTAATTAAAGGGCTGCAACTCCAGCCCAAGGGATAGAAGTGAGTCACTCAAGGCCCGAGTAATCTAGAGCCTTCTCGAAGGACTGGTCATTGAGTCCATGGTTCCGTGGACACTGACGTGGCCCGCCTATTGCGGGGTCCACGGGGAACTCGGACAGAGTTACCACCCGTGTCGGATTGGGACACGTGTGGACCGGCAGAGGACAGACGGACTTCAGAGAGGCAACAGGGCCTGCCTTAGAGGGACTCAATAGATATCAATAGATATATATATACATAGGCTAGATAGTTTGCTAGACTATTGTATGATAACTATGTGTTTGATGTTAACTATCTGTGATATGTAATATAGCGCGGGTTTGTTAACCCACTGCGCCAACGCACTGTATATTGAATTACAATAAATGTTCGATCTCATAGCGAACGGAGTTATTGTTGCCTGTGTGAACCCGAGCTCAGATACCTAGATAAGAGCAAGATGATGACAGGCTTTTTGGGGGCTAGTTTTCCGGTTTTGGCATAAATATCAAATGTTACAGAACTAGTAATTGCCATGTAAAATCACGAAATTGATTTTTGTACCACAAATTGTTAACTTTACAAGTTTAAATATTAGTAGCTATCTAGCAATAAAATAGAATTAATCTGAGTCCCTCAGCAGTGTCTCAGCAGTGCCTCAGCAGTGTGTCTCTCATTATTGTCATTACTGTAAACTATTTTTGACATGACTGTGACATTTTTTGACTGTTACTAATGTTTTCTCACTCTACGAGCAGATTGTTCCGCGAATAGTGGCGCGTGCAACCTATGTAACCTTTCCAACAGTGGCGAGAGTACAAGACAACATCGGCGAGTTCTGGGATTAAAAGCCTGTCATCATCTTGCATAACAATATATACAACTTTAATAAAGAGACAAACAATGTTCTTTGGTCATGAAATGAGAAGGGAATAAAGTTGTCTTGTACAGAACACTGTAATCAACTCCAGCATTTATTGGCTGCTTGTAATTTACTAAGCAATTTTACATTCAGTAATTTGCCATTGCTTTCTGAAAGACCAAAGCCTCTTACTATCAAAATAATTGCTTCAAATTTGCCCTCAGTTGATTTTAAACTCAAGACTCTCGGTACGTCAGGGAATTGTCAAACTGCAATTCACGAACTCTGAAGCCACAAATGCAGACAATGAGAAGAGAAACACTGGAATATATGACCACTGGAAAGGTCAAAGAGGTAGAGCAGACCAAGAGAAATGATACTGGATGACCTAAGATAGTAGTGCGCAGGATCATCATCAATAGAATCCAGGGCACCAGGAACCAACATCTGTGGAGATGCTGAATGCCTCCGTCATTCAGAAGAACACATGATGTTGGAGCAAGATGGTGCAGCTACAGAGATACATGCAGTCAACAACTCATAGCTTGACTGCTTGCATCAGGACCAGCAAATCAGAGCTTACAAAGAACCCACTCTGTCTGGAATTGGTGCTTCTGGAAAGAGACTGCATTCCCACAATCTGGCTGAGGCACTGGGCATTCAAGAGGCAAGACAAACACAGTGTTTAAGAATGTTCATAGGAAACTGAGCTGAAAATTGTTCATACGTTGCCAATTCCTCCCAGAACATTCTAACCATTACCTAGTAAACATTTTATGCCGGATCTGTGGCGAAGGTGTTGTGGGCGCAATTCGTAATCCTACATACCGCTTTCGAAACACAGCTGCAGGCAATTTGGCAGCAGATCGCCTAACACTGGTTTTCATACAATAGTATGAGTGCCAGTCGTTCAGAAAGCAATGGCAACATACTGAACGTGAACTTGCCAAGAAATCACAAACAGCCGATAAATGCTTGTGTTGACTGTGATGTTGTGTATAAAGAATATGCAACTAACTAAACACATTTTATATGCATGTATATTACCACGGCTCAGTAGGAAAGCAAGAATAGAAGCACTTCAACCTACAATGCATGTCATAGGAGCTGACCAGGGGAGGTTGGTTCAATAGGAAAGCAAAGAATAGAAGCTTCTCTGGCTGTTAAAGATGAGGACGGGGCATGTGTGGAAATGTCCTGAGTGTTGTGGTGTCATTTCTTGACTCAACTCAACTCAAACGGGTGATAAAAGACAAAAGAAGAGAAGCAGAAGATGGCACATTTTATTAGGCTAGGTCAAGTCCGGATCTGTACTGGTAGAAAAAACAAAGGATTTTGCTACCACTGGGGACTGAACCCAAACCCCTGTCCTCTCAAGCTACCACAGCTCCTACTGGCTGCAATATTGAAAGTGAATACAAAGCACTGCATTTACTCTGTTGACTGTCTACATGGTGAGTGGATAAGAGAGCTTGTTCTTAAACATCCGTTGTGCTGATGCTGAGGTAACAGGTTCAACCCTTACACCGGTCAGTTGGACTATAATGTTGACTTCTCGTCCTTAACTTGGGGATGTAAATTACAAGTACCTCAGAAGTCGGAGTGTGGGTTCATCTGATGGTGAGGGACACTGGTAATAGGGAAAGCTAATTCTGGCCAAGGGGTTAACGATACTGTTCATAATCCCGTATGTCCATGTGGGGAAAACAGCTGTGCGAGATTCAGCAGCAGATCACGTCGTGCTGGTAATTTACAGGGGTATGTAAGCCAGTCGTTCAGAAAGCAATGGCAAACTACTGAACGCAAAACTTACCCAGTACATCAAAAGCAGCTGAAAAATGCTGGTGTTGACTGCAACGTCCTGTAAGGGATATGCAACATTAAAAAAAATTTTTTTTAATCCACAAGCAAAACTCAGCCCAGTGCACTAGAAGTAGTAGCTTGTGTATGGACTACGCTTGAGTTAAAAGCTGTCACATGCCTGTGGTCATTGACATTAAGGTGAATGGCCGTACAAGATAAACAGTTCACGAGATAAAATAGGGCGGATAGTAAGTCCCCCAGAGGGCGAAAATGAGAAGACAGTAATTGGAAAGGGGAGCGAAGAAGAAGTCAGCTGGTGAGGCAGACAGTTGGAGCAGTGAGGTTGTGTGTTATGTGGGAGGCAATGTGGGGGATAGAATGGTTGAAAAGAGAGGGACAAAGACTGACGGAGGCAGTTGATGTTTGGACTCCGAGCTGAGAGGGAGTTGAGTGTAGACCAGACCAGGAGAAGGTCGTGGTCTGATAAAGTGAAGAATTGTGACGGAGTTTGGAAGATAACTCCGCACTGTGGGTTCCAGGGATAGTGAGTGGAATTCGAGACCCATAGTGGGTTACTTTGAGTCGGGCCTAGAGAGAGGCTAGTATACCTGTCGTGTGGGACGAGATTTTAGTAGCCTTGAGAGGCAGTGTTATTCGACGTGTTCCATTGGGATGGAGATATATTCTTAGAGAATTATTGTTCCTGGATTTATATGTTACATGTGTCTGTGTTAATTCAGAATTAAAGGAATATTATGTGCGCAAATTAACGCTTGTTCACTGACTGGTGTTTGGTGGTGATGCATCTTGATTAATCTGTTGTTCAACATCACATTGTTACAAGGACATACCCTAGACACAACCATAGCCACTCTATCTGTCACTTAGTCAACATTCACTTTGTGTCAAAAGCGAATGTACGCCCAAAAACAAAACTTACTCTGTTGGTCGTAGTCATTTCCTGGGTTGTTGCATCGATTGCTGGAAGTCCAGCAGACCCTATGCAGTCCAAAGTGGACAGTGATGTCGTTGCGGTAAAGGTTGCGGTTTCTAATCTCCACCCAGTTGTTCGTACAAAGTCCAACAATTACCAAAATTGTGGATATAAAACAGATAGCAAAACACGATATCAGCAGCAGAATTCTTTTCTGCACTCCCTGAAATTCAAAATAACTCTTAATTAATCAACACTAAAAATGTAAACTAGAAATCTTTCTCTAATTTCTTCTTGAGGCAGTAAGAATTTTGAATGAAAAATAACTACCAGGGAAGTCAGATAGTTAAACAATGGACATGCCACTTAATGCATGATAACATGAAAATTAATGAACCAACAGCCTAACGTTTTATTTCTTTTATTTGTGTTCATATCAGTTAAATATTTTTTTGCCTACTCCGGCATTAACTTGTACTCAAACATTGACTTTTCATTTAAAAAGCAATGGCAAACTAAGTTAGTTGCGTATCCTTTACAGGACGTCGCAGTCAACACCAGCATTATTTGCTGTTGTGATCTCTTGTTAAGTTTACGTTCAGTAGTTTGACTAGATACACTTTCGGTTTTTATTGACTTGCATGAAGGTAGGTAAGAAAGTTATGCACCACAATTATTATCTCTTTTACCATCAATAACATACAAATTAAATTTAGTCACAATGCTCATGCACAAGTGCAGAAAACATTTCTACTTCTCAACACAGTCCCCATCAACTTTAACGGCTTAACGCCATCTTGAAACAAGAGAATGTATCCTAGCCACTTCTTCACAGCATTAATAACTCCCTCGTTGTCTTCAAACTTTATCCTATGAACAGTATTCTTGCGGGTACTGAAAAGATGGAAATCAGATGGTGCCAGGTCTGGACTGTAAGGTGGATGGGGCAGTGCATTCCACCACATTTTGTGATTGCCTCCCTTGTTTGCAAACTTGTGTGAGGATGCACTTTGTCATGAAAGAGAAGCAGTTACCTCGCAGTAACAACGATTGAGTTTTGTAAGTGTTTTGATGTAAATTTCCGATGGTTTCCTCCTTTTTGATGGTTCCCCCTTTTGGCAGCACATCCACAAGAATAACCTCATAAATTTCTCCAAAAACAGTGAGCATGACTTTACAGCTGATGGAGTTGTTTTGAATTGTTTTCCTCGCTGGTGATTGAAGATGATGTCACTCCATTGACTATCTTTTTGTCTCTGACTCAAAATGATGGACTCCAGTTTCATCTCCTGTCAATATTTGACCAAAAAACACTCTTATCCGTATCAAACCACCACAACAATTCCGAACTAATTGTTTTCCTTTGGGCCTTATGTTCCTCTGTGAGAGCTCGAGGAACTCATCTTGCACAAACCTTTGAATATCCCAGGTTTTTAAAAATGTCAATCTTGCTATCTTTGCTTATTGAAAGTTGCATGGACAATTGTTGACTTGTGATTTGACTATCTCTGCGAATCAGGATGTCATCAGGTTCCAACATGATCCAGCAGATGGCTGTAGCAGGACGTCCAGAGTGCGGCTTATCAGCCAAACATCTACATCTCCACTTGCAGAAACCAAAACTCTTTGCGTCCAGCAACTAATTGTACTTCTATCGACTGCAAAAGTGCCATAAACAGCAAACAAATGTTTGTGAATGTTAACAACAGTTTTGACGGTATAACTATGGATAAGGCATCAGCCGTTCAGAAATCAATGGCAAACAGATGAACAAACATTTGTGTAATAAGTCATAGGGCTGAATGCTACATCCTGTAAAATATTATATGCAGCTAACTATGATTCAGTATCCGCATACATGAATGATATTATTTTTAAAGTTGTATAATACATGATACATAATGTAAGTGGTTCGATCGTACCATGACCCGAACTTAAACCGGAAGTGATGTACGGCGCCACCATAGCCTGACTCATTGTGTCACCAAAATGGTTGCTGTAAAGACCATTCATGCTTTCTGTGTTACTCATTCATTCAAATATCATGTGACAATAGCAGACATCACCTTAGGTTAAGCAGAAAAGGTTAGCCTAATATTCCGTGCACAGCGATTGGTTGAAATTATCGTGACCTTTTATTTGGATTACTTGCCACAAAGTAAGTAACTTTATTTTTAGCGCATGTCTTAGAAATCGTAGGTTAATTTTAGATGCATTTTCGAATAATGCATCCATTTTTACATAAATTTGGAGTTTCATCGCGACCGTTATAGACCGGTGGTAGAAAACAATTATCTCTCCCGACATGTGAATATCGATCGTGTTAGGCTCACAACGTGCAATTTGAACTACTAAAGTTACAGAAAATACAAATTTAAAGATCAATAATAATTTATGTGTATACTTCTACTATTTATTTATCATTTAACAAGACGGAACATATGGATGAAGTCAGATTTCAAATCTGTCAATGACCAGTTTGATAGTGTCACTTGAACCGGATGTGGAGATAAAATGGACACACTTTAAGTCTTAAAAAGTATGAACAGAATGTGAAACTCTGGTATAAAGATACTGACACTCAGATGTGAATATCTCCGCTAAGAATTGACATTCGGGCATCATTGAGGTACCATTAGATTTTGTTTTTGAAGGCCTATCTATCTGTCGTGGTCTCATTAGTAATACTCAAATTTAAAATCGTGATCGAACCTGCTAATACATATGTGCGTGTTTACGTTTGAATAATCAAAACACCTACTGTGCTGTAGTACAAGTACTGTAGTGTACTCAAAACTACTCTACTACACTACTTACTAGTACTAGTTAATAAACTTTTAACTAGTTTTATAAATTTATATTTTATTTTTTATTACTTACATAATACACCTTGGCCATTTTTAAGACTTAAAATCAATAATACTCCTTGACATAAGATTTGATTGATTGATTGATTTAGGAACCGACATCACAGCATTCGGGACATTCCCATAAGCGCTCTGTCCCCATCCTCAGCAGCCAGCAAAGCGTTCCAACACTAATAGTTCCAGTAGCAATCTGATTATATGTCCGTCTCGCCTTTCCTCTGAGCGACGATCATAGGCCGGATCCCCTCATCACACCTCGCTGCCTCATTCTTACCAGTCTATGGTGATCCATTTGCTCCTCCGAGGTGTACACGTGCTCCCACAAGGCCGCAACCACGTCTGTCCTGTCATGCATCACTACTCCACCAAGTTTTGCCGAGCCAGCTAATCTGTCTGCCTGTTCATTCCCCAGCACACCGGCATGCCCAGGAAAAGGAGAATATCACCCAGGGGGTGATCTGTGTCTGCAGCTACTCTGAGGTATCATACCTGACCTGGTATGCCTTCGCCTGCATCACCTTGTGCCTACCAGCAATAGTAGGCAGACCAAGGATGTAATGCATATACACTAGATACATAAGATTACATTACTATTGAAACAGATGTGCCTATAACTTACAATAACAAAGGCTTGTCGAATAATAATAATAACTTAAACACAACACAACAACAATTTGAAGTCAAAAGTCAAAGATTAGACCAGCATTTCGTTCGACAAGCCTGTTCCTGTGCTATTGTAAAAAACGTAAAACAGTGCTCATCTCGTATATTTCATAACTTGAAAGATGCACTAAACTCTAATATTCCCAACGATTTGTGTCATTTGTAAACAGACAGGGAACACAGCGTATAATAACAAACTTACCACAGCCACACGTCCTCCCATCTTTGACTGGAGATCCCAAACACGGAAGTGAACGGGCAATATGGCGTTGACAGCGTTTGTTTCTGGAGTTGTTGCCCTTGATCAACCTCACCATCATCATCATCATCACGTGCCCCGCCAACTGCCGTTCAAGAGATCATACGGGGTCACCAAATAAAGCTCGCGCTTTTTATCTCCGTGTGACCACACTAATCAAATAGTACGTCCTTTTCAGAACGTCGCTCACATATATATGAGTGGGGGAGCTGGAAAAATATTCTTTATCTCTTGTCATTTCTCTTAGGTTTAGGTTTAGTCGATGGATCAACATCACGGCACTCGGGTGCAACCCATAAGGTAAGTGCTCCGTTCTCCTCCTAACACAAACCTGAGTCTGGAGAAACTCAGCTCAGTGCACGAACTCCGTAATACGCCAAGGATCCTGAAATACTTTGGGTAGATTTTTAACTCGAAATTTCGAGTCATTTCTCTTGCCCCCGTGTACCTTACTACCCATACATGTTCGCTATTCGTCTCTTCCCCAGTTCGCGTAAATGATGAGTCTGGCCAAGGAAGGCTCACCATTAGAATTAGAACTTTGAGATACTCTTTCCAGTACCATTGTGAGTGTTTACGGGTGCAAAATGGCTGTGGGCGTGGCAGCTTATTATGTTGTCAGGATGTTGGTTTTTTTTTTTTTTGCGCTCGCTCCCTTTGAACTCAAGCGTAGTCCATATACACTACTTTCAGTAGTGCTGACTGAATTTTGGGTGTGAATTAGCTTTCCCTATTAACAGTGTCCCTACCCATCAGGCGAACCCACTCCGACTTCAAAGGTGCTTGTAATTTAGTCGAGGATGACAGGTCAACATTTTAGTCCAACTGTCCGGTGTAGGAGTTGAACCCCTTACCTCGGCATCAGCACACCGGATGTTTAAGAACACGAGTTTTTATCCATTCGACCGTGCTGACCTGCATTGCCAGGATAAGTTAGTACCCTGCACTGTGGTACTCCAGCCAGGGCCGGATTAAGCCATCTTGGTGCCCTAGGCACAAACCCACATGGGTGCCCCCTACTGCCCCGGGCCCCCGATCCTCCACTGACTGCTGGTATGTTCAATATTATGCAAAAAACTAACAAAGAAAAAACAGTTGTGAAATGTAAACACATATGTTTGTACTACTATCACTCATAATAGTAGACAAAAATACTGTAACTTTTTTGATAGATAAGAAAGTCAGAGAGAGCACACGTTTACATTTTAAAGTTCTTTTTTCTAGATTTCCGTCTGGCAAAGTTTTTGAGTACATCATCAAAGTTAATTTTGCGCAACAAGTCTGCCTCAATCATCAGCAAAGATAAGGAATCAAGCCTTTCTTGTTTCATTGTCGATCTACTTGGATTTTTTGTACGTTTCAACTGAGAAAAAGAGCGCTCAGTTGAACAGTTCGTAACCATTAACGTTAAAAATATGCGCAAGGCGATTTCTACATTTGGAAAAGCACACTCGATGTTGTCTCTAACTATTACTTTGTATGTAGAGTTCTGCATGACTGAACGTGTTGTTGTCAGATTTTGATGCACGAAACTTGTGGCGAATATATGAGTGGAACTGTTGTAGTTCAGTATATAAATTATTGTTCAGATCTTCAGGATAAGCATTTATTAGTATTAGTCCTTCACAACACTGAGATGTTTGTGGTACATCGACCAAACAAGAAAATCGAACTGCTAGATCATTATATACTTGTCCTCGTCTACTCATCTCTGTCTCAAGTTGGTCAACAATGGTGTAGAAAGCAGATGATATACGAAATTTGTCTCTGGCATTCTGAGATACCTCAGGGGCATCACCATCAATGACCACTGTCTTTCGTTTACGATTACGGGTCAAAGTTGACTTATAATCCACACCTGGTGTTATTTCTTTTGCAGCTTCTTCAAATGTTTCAAATTCATTCCTAGATTCATGCAAGTGATCTGCTAGTGAAGAATACAAATCAGCACACGTTTTCAAGTTCACGTGCTCATTTTGTAGAGCTTGACTGACCCTGTGAAAATGTTGTAACACTTCTTCCCAAAAGACAAGCATGAAAGCAAATTCTAATTCTTGCATCTTCTTTGCAATGTTTTCTGCTTCTCTTCTGGTGTCCCCCTTCTGTGACTGGTCTTCTTGTAAACATTCTAAAGCTTCTATAATCTGAGGATGAGACATTAGAATGGCTTCAGTTGCAACAGCATGTGCTTCCCATCTAGTATCGGAAAGGGACTTTACCAGCTTTTCATTCACAAGGCATCCTTTCAGAATCTTCCATCTTTTGGTTGAAGCTGAGAAGAAAGTATAGATCAGTTGCACTGTATGGAAGAAGTTTACTGCCTCTAAACAAGAGTCAACGGCACTTCTGCCTACCAGATTTAGTGAATGGGCAGCACAGGGTATGTATATAGCAAACTCATTTTCTTCTAGAATTTTTTTCTGCATGCCCTTGTAGCACCCAGACATATTAGCTCAAAGATGATATGGCGAGAACAGTGGACTTTGACGTCAGTGAATCCACACTCGCTGTCCAGGATGAAAGACTTGGGAGTAAGAATGGGCAAGGCCAGACGCGAGAGGTACATCGGGAAAACAAGGCGCCTCGTCAACCAACACAGAACTGGCACTATTAGCCACCGGATACTGATACATATGCTGGGGGGAGGATCTGAGCACCTATGGACATGTCCGGAGTGCAATGAAGATACCCCAACTGATAACTGAACTGATAGGTCAGTGGTGAAAAAAACAAACAGACCTGTGGTTGGGATTTCATCGTGAAGGCTAATGGACTATGCTTGAAAAAGGAGAGTCTGGCACATGAGACTACGACCTTCAGCATGAGAATGGAGGTGGACGCAGTAACAGGGGCATCCCGGTGGTTAGAGAGGACCACTGCAACACACATTGCATTCATAACAGGCGCAAGGAGTTTGCTTAATAAGGTAGAGAAAGGAATGTTTCGTGTGGACTGGCTTTCTTCGCTTCAAAGGTCACATATTGTGAGAATTGTGTGGATTTTTTGTCCTTGCCCTGCGGGAGTGCGGAGGAATTAATAGGCTGATAGGCTGGCAGGGAATGCACCTCTTGGTTGTAGATTACCTATAGACAAGGGAGAGGTGGTCGTGCGCCCGTGGGACCAGGTAGAGAAGGCAGGGGAACCGGCTGAGAACACATATGTGGAAATGATGAGATTGCGGGGGATCGACAGGGGTTCTGGAAGAATTTCAAAACTGAGAGGGGAGACCAGGAGAACTTTCAGTCAGATAGAGTCAGATTTTTATGTATACTGTGTAAAGGTGGTTGGGGGGGGGGGGGGGGGGGGGGGTTATAGGGAGGAAATTCGAAAGGCGGGGGGGGGGGGGGAATGACGTTCTGAACAAATGGTAAAGGGGAGCATGGGCCAAAAAAGGTTGAGAGCCACTGTCCTAACTATTCGAAACTCTTTATTTGTTTCAGGGGGTATGATATTATACTTCCTAAGTACTTGAAGCTCTTTACTTGTTTCAGGGGTTGTTCTTTTAGATGAATCTGTGTTTTTTGTTCAACCTCTTCTTTGGTTATAGCCATTACCTCTGTTTTACTGAGGCTAATTTTCATATTATGTTCCTTATACACTTCGTTTAGACTATTTATTAGACTTGTAGTTCTGCTTCTGATTTTGCAAGTAGTGTTTGATCGTCCGCAAATAGTTCCCTAATGGTGTAATTTGCCCTTAGTTTTCTCCCGTGTTCTGTTCTTCATGGGGTGTTGTTGCGGTCCCTGTTTGACTGATTTCTTTACTGTCTATGTGAGTTATGAAATAATGAGGGGATAGGATACAACCTTTTCGCACCCCCTTTATATTTTTTTTTGCGCCTGCTCGCTTTGAACTCAAGCGTAGTCCATACACACTACTTCCAGTAGCACTGGACTGATTTTTGCGTGTGGATTAGCTTCCCCTATTACCAGTGTCCCTTGCCATCAGGCGAACCCATCACGATTTCGGAGGTACTTGTAATTTACGTCCTCAAGTCAAGGACGAAAAGGTATCTTATTAGTTCAACTGCCCACTCTAGGCGTTGAAATCAGCACACCGGATGTTTGAGAACTAGCGCGGTCTTATCCATTCGGCCATGCTAACCTCCGTACTCCAGATCTTATGATGAAGGGTTCTAAGTGTCCTCGGTGTGTTCTTACAATGCATTTACTGTTGTTATATTAGCTTCTATTAAATTCTAAGCATGTACTAACCCCATATCGTTGAAAGATTTCCAACTTGTTTTATCTACTCTGTCAAATGTCATGTTTTGGTCGACAAAACCTAAGTAAAATTTAATTAACTTCGATTGATTTTTCTATCAGTTTTCTGTGATCAAAGATGGCACCCGTGCATCCTTTGGTTTTCCTAAACCTAAGTTATGTATCATTTAGCTGGGGTTCTATTGTTGGTCATAGTCTTTTCTCGAGAATTTTGCAAAATATGTTTTCAGTTTGATTTTAAAGTGACATGCATCTGTATTGTGTGCAGTCTCTTTTACTGCATTTGATTTTCCAAATTGGGATAACTATGGCGCTTTCCCTGTCTCGTTGTGTCTGTTGTTGTATCCACACATTGTTCTTACTACTTTAATTAGTTCATTTAGTATTTATTCTTGTTATGTTGATTTATTAATTGGGGCTAAAGTAGTGTAGTAATGTGGAAAGCACGTCTTTTTGTGGTGGAAATCGATATTCCACCACAAAGGGCGATAACTCTTCAGGTATTTTAAGTAGGTGGTCAGAGGTGACGTGGTCTAGTGACTCATCATAGGTGGCGTGGTCTAGTGACTCATCATAGGTGGTGTGCGTGCTCAGAGTGGGCGTGGTCAAGTAATTATAGGTACGACATTAAAAAATACAACATAAAACATCAATAAAGAAAACAAACGACTCAAGTAAGGTATATAATAAGTTTTAATAAAACATATATAGAAAAGAAGAAGAAAAAAAAAAAGAAGAAAAAAAAAACATAGTAAGTGACCGCTTATAGTTAAGGGTGTGTGATGACGTGGTCAAGCAGTGGTCAAGCAGTGGTCAAGTGGTGGTCAAGTGAGGAAAATTTTAGTGGAAAGTAGTTGTAATGATATGGTGATGATCAAGAGGTGGTCAAGTGGTGGTCAGGGTGTGGTCAAGTGGTGGTCAAGATGTGGTCAAGTGGACGAGTGACCACTTAAATTGTCGGGGAAAGTAGGTGTAGTGATATGGTGATGATTAAAGGGTGGTAAATTAGTGGTCAAGCAGTGGTCAAGCAGTGGTCAAGTGGTGGTCAAGTGAGGAAAATTTTAGTGGAAAGTAGTTGTAATGATATGGTGATGATTAAAGGGTGGTAAATTAGTGGTCAAGCAGTGGTCAAGCAGTGGTCAAGTGGTCGAGTGACCACTTAAATTGTCGGGGAAAGTAGTTGTAATGATATGGTGATGATTAAAGGGTGGTAAATTAGTGGTCAAGAGGTGGTCAAGCGGTGGTCAAGGGGTGGTCAAGTGGTTAAATGACCCCTTAAATTGTTGGGGAGAGTACGTGTAGTGACACGGTGATGATCAAGAGATGGTCAAGTAGTGGTCAAGTGGTGGTCAAGCGGTGGTCAAGTGGTCAAATAACCCTAAAGTTGTAGAGGAGAGTGTGTCTTGTGATGCAGTGATGATCAAAAGGTGGTCAAGTAGTGGTCAAGTAGTGGTCAAGGGGTGGTCAAGTGGTCAAGTTACCCCTTAAATTGATGGGGAGAGTAAGTGTAGTGACACGATGATGATCAAGATGTGGTCAAGTAGTGGTCAAGTGGTGGTCAAGTGGTGGTCAAGTGGTCGAGTGACCACATAAATGGGCTGGGAAAGTAGGTGTAGTGACATGGTGATGATCAAGAGGTGGTCAAGTTGTTAGATCTAGAGGTTGGGGTGTCTCAGTCATGAAGTATCAAACTGTCTGCTGTGGGAAGGATGGCGCTGATCAGGGCGAGTAGGTTCTAATACGTTTATCGCTATTGTCTACAATTGGCGTGGTTGTATAGTAATAATAGTAGAGTTGTTTCGTAGTAATATTAGTCATCATCATCAAGGGTCATGTTAGGTGGTATTTGTAATGATAGTAGTAGTAGTAGTAGTAGTAGTAGTAGTAGTAGTAGTAGTAGTAGTAGTAGTAGTAGTAGTAGTAGTAGTAGTAGTAGTAGTAGTAGTAGTAGTAGTAGTAGTAGTAGTAGTAGTAGTAGTAGCAATACCAACAATAGTACTAATTATCATCATCATCACGTGTCTTACCAACGGACGTATTACCTACACATTGCGATCTCCAACACCATTGAACAAGTCCGGGGTTGACTCACACTACAGAAATCCCCAATTAACGGCATTACCTTCATGTAATGGTGGTACTCATAGTACCAATAGCACCAGTAGTAATAGTCACCAACATCAGCAAGAGACTTATCGCCTGACATTGGTCAGTATGGCACGCCATAAACTATGATCTCCAACACCATGGATACAAATAGTAATAATATTGGTAGTAGTAGTAGTAGTAGTAGTAGTAGTAGTAGTAGTAGTAGTAGTAGTAGTAGTAGTAGTAGTAGTAGTAGTAGTAGTAGTAGTAGTAGCGGTGGTGGTGGTGGTGGTGGTGGTGGTGGTGGTGATGGTGGTGGTGGTGGTAATAGTAGGAGTAGTAGAATAGCGAGGGTGCTTGTTGTTTCACTAAGTATTTGTATATCGTATGTAGTATAAAGATAGTTTGTGTTGTATGCCATGTAAGGTGTTACTGAAATATCTGTATTGTGAAGTTCTAAGAGGTGATGACGCCATAATCCACCACTCTATCATCTTATTGATAGTGTCTTCAGTGCCGCGAAAAAGGCTCATTGTGAGATATCGATCATTTCTCAAAGCGACAGCATCCGGGGTGCATGCCCATTACGAGCAAACAACGAGACGACACTTAAAAGGTAACTACAAGGCAAATGGTATCGAGTATAGTGTAACATACAAAACTTATGAGGTCATCGGTTGTCCATTCCATCACGGTCAACAAATAGGCGCTCACTAACTTCACAATATGCTCACTCAAATAAACATATAGGATAATAAGGCACCGACCCAAACAAGGAAAACGGACAAAAACAAGGGGGAAAAATGACATAAGCGTCAAAATATAACACATACAAAGACAGATACAACAGTGACTAAAAAAATAATAAAAATGACACGACAAAATAACACACAAACACACACACACACACACACACACACACACACACACACACACACACACACACACACACACACAATGAAAACTGAAATAACCAATGAAAAATCGCTGACACGAACACTAGAAGCTGACACAAACACTAAACAAGGCACCTAAAGAAAAGCTAAACTTTGTTAACCAAAATGTGAAAGTAGGAAAATGTGATACCCAAATCTAAAACAAATAGCAAGAGAGGAATAGCTAGTCCCAACTTATAAAAAGTAGGAAAATATGTCAACCAAATGGGGAAAAGTTAGGCCAAATACAAACATATATCTAACTCAAACTAATGAAAAGTAGGGAAACTTTGTTAACCAAAGGAGGGGAAAAACCTAGGTCAAGTAGGAAAATCTGTTACCCAAAAGTGAAAAATGTCGGCCAAATACAGAAATAGTTCGTCCACACGTATGCAAACTAGGAAAATTTGTTAGTCGAACAGGATAAAATATTGCCCAAGTAGGGAAATTTGAGAGCCATAAGTGAAAAAATATAATCCAAAGAGAGGAATATCTCGTTCCAACTTATAAAAAGAAGGAAAATTCTCAACCAAATGAGAAAAAAGTTAGACCAAGTATAGTAACATCTCAACCAAACTTATGAAAAGTAGGAAACTTTGTTAGCCAAAGCGAAAAAACCTAGGTCAAGTAGGAAAATCTGTTAGCCAAAGGTAAAAAATGTCGGCCAAATACAGAAATACCTCGTCCGCACTTATTAAAATTAGGAAAAATTTGTTAGTCAAATAGTAAAAATATTGCCCAAGTAGGAAAATTTGATAGCCAAATGTAAAAAAATATCACCCAAAGAGAGGAATATCTCGGCCAGACTTATAAAAAGTAGGAGAACTATGTGCCAAATGGGAAAAAGTTAGGCCAAATACAGAAATATTTCAACCAAACATATAAAAAATAGGAAAATTGATAACCAAACGGGAAATATATTGACCAACTAGGGAAATGTGTTACTCAAAGAGGAAAAATAATGACCAAGTAACGAAATACATCGCTCAAACTTATGAAAACTACGAAACTTTGTTAGCCAAATGGAAGAAACCTTGGTCAAGTAGGAAAAATCTGTTAACCAAATGTGAAAAATGTCGGCCAAATGCAGAAATAGTTCGGCCACACGTATGCAAACAAGGAAAGGTTGTTAGCCAGATAGGAAAAGTATTAACCAAGTAAGAAAATGTGATAGCCAAAGGTGAAAAAATATCAGCCAAAGAGAGAAATATCTCATCCAAACTTATAAAAAGAAGGAAAATTCTCAACCAAATGAGAAAAAGTTAGACCAAATATAGTAACATCTCAACCAAACTTATGAAAACTAGGAAACTTTGTTAGCCAACGAGAATAAAAACCTAGGTCAAGTAGGAAAATCTGTTAGCCAAATGTAAAAAATGTCGGCCAAATACAGAAATACCTCGTCCGCACTTATTAAAATTAGGAAAAATTTGTTAGCCAAATAGTAAAAATATTGCCCAAGTAGGAAAATTTGATAGCCAAATGTAAAAAAAAATATCACCCAAAGAGAGGAATATCTCGGCCAGACTTATAAAAAGTAGGAGAACTATGTGCCAAATGGGAAAAAGTTAGGCCAAATACAGAAATATTTCAACCAAACATATAAAAAATAGGAAAATTGATAACCAAACGGGAAATATATTGACCAACTAGGGAAATGTGTTACTCAAAGAGGAAAAATAATGACCAAGTAACGAAATACATCGCTCAAACTTATGAAAACTACGAAACTTTGTTAGCCAAATGGAAGAAACCTTGGTCAAGTAGGAAAAATCTGTTAACCAAATGTGAAAAATGTCGGCCAAATGCAGAAATAGTTCGGCCACACGTATGCAAACAAGGAAAGGTTGTTAGCCAGATAGGAAAAGTATTAACCAAGTAAGAAAATGTGATAGCCAAAGGTGAAAAAATATCAGCCAAAGAGAGAAATATCTCATCCAAACTTATAAAAAGAAGGAAAATTCTCAACCAAATGAGAAAAAGTTAGACCAAATATAGTAACATCTCAACCAAACTTATAAAAACTAGGAAACTTTGTTAGCCAACGAGAATAAAAACCTAGGTCAAGTAGGAAAATCTGTTAGCCAAATGTAAAAAATGTCGGCCAAATACAGAAATACCTCGTCCGCACTTATTAAAATTAGGAAAAATTTGTTAGCCAAATAGTAAAAATATTGCCCAAGTAGGAAAATTTGATAGCCAAATGTAAAAAAATATCACCCAAAGAGAGGAATATCTCGGCCAGAGTTATAAAAAGTAGGAGAACTATTTGCCAAATGGGAAAAAGTTAGGCCAAATACAGAAATATCTCAGGAAAATTGATAACCAAACGGGAAATATATTGACCAACTAGGGACATGTGTTACTCAAAGAGGAAAAAATAATGACCAAGTAACGAAATACATCGCTCAAACTTATGAAAACTAGGAAACTTTGTTAACCAAAGTGAAAAAAACCTTGCTCAAGTAGGAAAATCTGTTAGCAAAATGTGAAAAACGTCGGACAAATGCAGAAATAGTTCGGTCACACATATGCAAACTAGGAAAAGTTGTTAGCCAGATAGGAAAAGTATTGGCCAAGTAGGAAAATTTGAAAGCCAAATGTGAAAAAATATCACCCAAAGAGAGAAATATCTCGTCCAGACTTATAAAAAGTTGGAAAATTCTCAACCAAATGAGAAAAAGTTAGACCAAATATAGAAACATCTTAACCACATTTATAAAAAACGAGGGGAAAATGTCGACCAAATACAGAAATAACTCAACCCAATTTATAAATATGGCAACCAAACTTATGAAACGTAGGCAAATGTGTTAACCAAAAGGGGAAAATATGGTACACGTAACGAAATATCTCATCCAAACTTATAAAAAGTAGGAAAATATGTCAACCAAACGAGAACAATGTCGGCCAAATACAGAAATTTCTCAACCAAACTCATGAAAAATAGGAACAACTTGTTACCCAAATAGGAAAAATATTGGTCAAGTAAAGAAATAGCGTGGTCAAATCTATAAAAACGTACCAACATTTGTTAACACAACTTGGCCACTTGTTCTGATAAACTTGCTCGCTGGCTCAAACAATTTTTCCACTTGCTATTACAATCGGTCGACCTATCCTATCAATTCACACATTTACCATAACAACTGTCCCTTTTCCCCAACAACGTGTCCACCGACTCTCTCATATTATCGACTCGCCCTATCAACTTACCCACTGACTCTAACAACTTCCCCACATGGGCTCACAAAATTTCCACTTGTTATTACAACTTGTCGGCAGCCTCGCCCAAATTACCACTTACTCTTACAAACTGTCCCAACTGCGCACACAAAGGTGTCTACTTGTGATTTCACGGCCTCCTCACCCCATAGATAAGTAGCCCTTATAAAATACAAATGTATCCCGCAAGTCATACAGAAGTGTCCCCCATATTGTCATTAAAAAAAAATATTTGTGTGTGCAGGTAAGTTCATGTCTTTGACAGTTCATATCTTGTAAATTCATTTCTTCAGCATAAGATTTGTGTAAGTTCACGCCCTCATCATAAATTTTGTTGTGTAAGTTCATGTCTTCGACAGTTCATGTTTTGCTAAGGCCTAGTTTTAGTGAAAATGCAGAAGTCTATTGGCTATAATTTCAACCTGGGTGGTCAATTACTAACACTGCCTGTGGACAGCTATTCTTACCCATGCACTAAAGTTGAGAAAATGAACTTCCGTTGAATGGAAGCTACCGCAGACTTGAATTATTAAACCCCTCTGGAAGAAGTAGCGGCAGCTTAACCAGGAAAAGATCGAATTAGTTATCCCCCCTTAGCCTGGAAATTATGAAAATATATGCGCCCACAAGCGATATTACTCATGACGTCATATAAACAAAAATATAAAGGATAACAATTGTGGCGCTGCCTCATTTGTTATACTTTATATTTTGTTTATATGACGTCATGAGTAATATCGCTTGTGGGCGCATATATTTTCATAATTTCCAGGCTAAGGGGGGATAACTAATTCGATCTTTTCCTGGTTAAGCTGCCGCTACTTCTTCCAGAGGGGTTTAATAATTCAAGTCTGCGGTAGCTTCCATTCAACGGAAGTTCATTTTCTCAACTTTAGTGCATGGGTAAGAATAGCTGTCCACAGGCAGTGTTAGTAATTGACCACCCAGGTTGAAATTATAGCCAATAGACTTCTGCATTTTCACTAAAACTAGGCCTTAGCAAAACATGAACTGTCGAAGACATGAACTTACACAACAAAATTTATGATGAGGGCGTGAACTTACACAAATCTTATGCTGAAGAAATGAATTTACAAGATATGAACTGTCAAAGACATGAACTTACCTGCACACACAAATATTTTTTTTTTAATGACAATATGGGGGACACTTCTGTATGACTTGCGGGATACATTTGTATTTTATAAGGGCTACTTATCTATGGGGTGAGGAGGCCGTGAAATCACAAGTAGACACCTTTGTGTGCGCAGTTGGGACAGTTTGTAAGAGTAAGTGGTAATTTGGGCGAGGCTGCCGACAAGTTGTAATAACAAGTGGAAATTTTGTGAGCCCATGTGGGGAAGTTGTTAGAGTCAGTGGGTAAGTTGATAGGGCGAGTCGATAATATGAGAGAGTCGGTGGACACGTTGTTGGGGAAAAGGGACAGTTGTTATGGTAAATGTGTGAATTGATAGGATAGGTCGACCGATTGTAATAGCAAGTGGAAAAATTGTTTGAGCCAGCGAGCAAGTTTATCAGAACAAGTGGCCAAGTTGTGTTAACAAATGTTGGTACGTTTTTATAGATTTGACCACGCTATTTCTTTACTTGACCAATATTTTTCCTATTTGGGTAACAAGTTGTTCCTATTTTTCATGAGTTTGGTTGAGAAATTTCTGTATTTGGCCGACATTGTTCTCGTTTGGTTGACATATTTTCCTACTTTTTATAAGTTTGGATGAGATATTTCGTTACGTGTACCATATTTTCCCCTTTTGGTTAACACATTTGCCTACGTTTCATAAGTTTGGTTGCCATATTTATAAATTGGGTTGAGTTATTTCTGTATTTGGTCGACATTTTCCCCTCGTTTTTTATAAATGTGGTTAAGATGTTTCTATATTTGGTCTAACTTTTTCTCATTTGGTTGAGAATTTTCCAACTTTTTATAAGTCTGGACGAGATATTTCTCTCTTTGGGTGATATTTTTTCACATTTGGCTTTCAAATTTTCCTACTTGGCCAATACTTTTCCTATCTGGCTAACAACTTTTCCTAGTTTGCATATGTGTGACCGAACTATTTCTGCATTTGTCCGACGTTTTTCACATTTTGCTAACAGATTTTCCTACTTGAGCAAGGTTTTTTTTCACTTTGGTTAACAAAGTTTCCTAGTTTTCATAAGTTTGAGCGATGTATTTCGTTACTTGGTCATTATTTTTTCCTCTTTGAGTAACACATGTCCCTAGTTGGTCAATATATTTCCCGTTTGGTTATCAATTTTCCTGAGATATTTCTGTATTTGGCCTAACTTTTTCCCATTTGGCAAATAGTTCTCCTACTTTTTATAACTCTGGCCGAGATATTCCTCTCTTTGGGTGATATTTTTTTACATTTGGCTATCAAATTTTCCTACTTGGGCAATATTTTTACTATTTGGCTAACAAATTTTTCCTAATTTTAATAAGTGCGGACGAGGTATTTCTGTATTTGGCCGACATTTTTTACATTTGGCTAACAGATTTTCCTACTTGACCTAGGTTTTTATTCTCGTTGGCTAACAAAGTTTCCTAGTTTTTATAAGTTTGGTTGAGATGTTACTATATTTGGTCTAACTTTTTCTCATTTGGTTGAGAATTTTCCTTCTTTTTATAAGTTTGGATGAGATATTTCTCTCTTTGGCTGATATTTTTTCACCTTTGGCTATCACATTTTCTTACTTGGTTAATACTTTTCCTATCTGGCTAACAACCTTTCCTTGTTTGCATACGTGTGGCCGAACTATTTCTGCATTTGGCCGACATTTTTCACATTTGGTTAACAGATTTTTCCTACTTGACCAAGGTTTCTTCCATTTGGCTAACAAAGTTTCGTAGTTTTCATAAGTTTGAACGATGTATTTCGTTACTTGGTCATTATTTTTCCTCTTTGAGTAACACATTTCCCTAGTTGGTCAATATATTTCCCGTTTGGTTATCAATTTTCCTATTTTTTATATGTTTGGTTGAAATATTTCTGTATTTGGCCTAACTTTTTCCCATTTGGCACATAGTTCTCCTACTTTTTATAAGTCTGGCCGAGATATTCCTCTCTTTGGGTGATATTTTTTTTACATTTGGCTATCAAATTTTCCTACTTGGGCAATATTTTTACTATTTGACTAACAAATTTTTCCTAATTTTAATAAGTGCGGACGAGGTATTTCTGTATTTGGCCGACATTTTTTACCTTTGGCTAACAGATTTTCCTACTTGACCTAGGTTTTTTCGCTTTGGCTAACAAAGTTTCCTACTTTTCATAAGTTTGGTTGAGATGTTACTATACTTGGTCTAACTTTTTTCTCATTTGGTTGAGAATTTTCCTTCTTTTTATAAGTTGGAACGAGATATTCCTCTCTTTGGATTATATTTTTTCACTTATGGCTCTCAAATTTCCCTACTTGGGCAATATTTTATCCTGTTCGACTAACAAATTTTCCTAGTTTGCATACGTGTGGACGAACTATTTCTGTATTTGGCCGACATTTTTCACTTTTGGGTAACAGATTTTCCTACTTGACCTAGGTTTTTCCCCTCCTTTGGTTAACAAAGTTTCCCTACTTTTCATTAGTTTGAGTTAGATATATGTTTGTATTTGGCCTAACTTTTCCCCATTTGGTTGACATATTTTCCTACTTTTTATAAGTTGGGACTAGCTATTCCTCTCTTGCTATTTGTTTTAGATTTGGGTATCACATTTTCCTACTTTCACATTTTGGTTAACAAAGTTTAGCTTTTCTTTAGGTGCCTTGTTTAGTGTTTGTGTCAGCTTCTAGTGTTCGTGTCAGCGATTTTTCATTGGTTATTTCAGTTTTCATTGTGTGTGTGTGTGTGTGTGTGTGTGTGTGTGTGTGTGTGTGTGTGTGTGTGTGTGTGTGTGTGTGTGTGTTATTTTGTCGTGTCATTTTTATTATTTTTTTTAGTCACTGTTGTATCTGTCTTTGTATGTGTTATATTTTGACGCTTATGTCATTTTTCCCCCTTGTTTTTGTCCGTTTTCCTTGTTTGGGTCGGTGCCTTATTATCCTATATGTTTATTTGAGTGAGCATATTGTGAAGTTAGTGAGCGCCTATTTGTTGACCGTGATGGAATGGACAACCGATGACCTCATAAGTTTTGTATGTTACACTATACTCGATACCATTTGCCTTGTAGTTACCTTTTAAGTGTCGTCTCGTTGTTTGCTCGTAATGGGCATGCACCCCGGATGCTGTCGCTTTGAGAAATGATCGATATCTCACAATGAGCCTTTTTCGCGGCACTGAAGACACTATCAATAAGATGATAGAGTGGTGGATTATGGCGTCATCACCTCTTAGAACTTCACAATACAGATATTTCAGTAACACCTTACATGGCATACAACACAAACTATCTTTATACTACATACGATATACAAATACTTAGTGAAACAACAAGCACCCTCGCTATTCTACTACTCCTACTATTACCACCACCACCACCATCACCACCACCACCACCACCACCACCACCACCACCGCTACTACTACTACTACTACTACTACTACTACTACTACTACTACTACTACTACTACTACTACTACTACTACTACTACTACTACTACTACTACTACTACTACTACCAATATTATTACTATTTGTATCCATGGTGTTGGAGATCATAGTTTATGGCGTGCCATACTGACCAATGTCAGGCGATAAGTCTCTTGCTGATGTTGGTGACTATTACTACTGGTGCTATTGGTACTATGAGTACCACCATTACATGAAGGTAATGCCGTTAATTGGGGATTTCTGTAGTGTGAGTCAACCCCGGACTTGTTCAATGGTGTTGGAGATCGCAATGTGTAGGTAATACGTCCGTTGGTAAGACACGTGATGATGATGATAATTAGTACTATTGTTGGTATTGCTACTACTACTACTACTACTACTACTACTACTACTACTACTACTACTACTACTACTACTACTACTACTACTACTACTACTACTACTACTACTACTACTACTACTACTACTACTACTACTACTACTACTACTATCATTACAAATACCACCTAACATGACCCTTGATGATGATGACTAATATTACTACGAAACAACTCTACTATTATTACTATACAACCACGCCAATTGTAGACAATAGCGATAAACGTATTAGAACCTACTCGCCCTGATCAGCGCCATCCTTCCCACAGCAGACAGTTTGATACTTCATGACTGAGACACCCCAACCTCTAGATCTAACAACTTGACCACCTCTTGATCATCACCATGTCACTACACCTACTTTCCCAGCCCATTTATGTGGTCACTCGACCACTTGACCACCACTTGACCACCACTTGACCACTACTTGACCACATCTTGATCATCATCGTGTCACTACACTTACTCTCCCCATCAATTTAAGGGGTAACTTGACCACTTGACCACCCCTTGACCACTACTTGACCACTACTTGACCACCTTTTGATCATCACTGCATCACAAGACACACTCTCCTCTACAACTTTAGGGTTATTTGACCACTTGACCACCGCTTGACCACCACTTGACCACTACTTGACCATCTCTTGATCATCACCGTGTCACTACACGTACTCTCCCCAACAATTTAAGGGGTCATTTAACCACTTGACCACCCCTTGACCACCGCTTGACCACCTCTTGACCACTAATTTACCACCCTTTAATCATCACCATATCATTACAACTACTTTCCCCGACAATTTAAGTGGTCACTCGACCACTTGACCACTGCTTGACCACTGCTTGACCACTAATTTACCACCCTTTAATCATCACCATATCATTACAACTACTTTCCACTAAAATTTTCCTCACTTGACCACCACTTGACCACTGCTTGACCACTAATTTACCACCCTTTAATCATCACCATATCACTACACCTACTTTCCCCGACAATTTAAGTGGTCACTCGTCCACTTGACCACATCTTGACCACCACTTGACCACACCCTGACCACCACTTGACCACCTCTTGATCATCACCATATCATTACAACTACTTTCCACTAAAATTTTCCTCACTTGACCACCACTTGACCACTGCTTGACCACTGCTTGACCACGTCATCACACACCCTTAACTATAAGCGGTCACTTACTATGTTTTTTTTTTCTTCTTTTTTTTTTCTTCTTCTTTTCTATATATGTTTTATTAAAACTTATTATATACCTTACTTGAGTCGTTTGTTTTCTTTATTGATGTTTTATGTTGTATTTTTTAATGTCGTACCTATAATTACTTGACCACGCCCACTCTGAGCACGCACACCACCTATGATGAGTCACTAGACCACGCCACCTATGATGAGTCACTAGACCACGTCACCTCTGACCACCTACTTAAAATACCTGAAGAGTTATCGCCCTTTGTGGTGGAATATCGATTTCCACCACAAAAAGACGTGCTTTCCACATTACTACACTACTGGCTAATCTTATAGTCCCTCTAATTTCTTCACTCAGTATGTCTGATTCTATTTCTTCGATATCACCTGTGTCAGATTCTTGGGTTCCTGTGGCATCTGATGGAATGTTGAAATGTTGTTGGAAATACGGCCTCCATCTTTTTAGGATTTGTATGTGTTCACTTACTGGTTCTCCTGTTAATTATTTCAGTTGGCTCCAAGGGTTCTGTTCTGGTTTTCGTTGCACTAATCTTTTCGTAGAAGTTTCTAGTTGCCACCTCATAGATTTAATTAGGGTTTCTCCATATTCCTCCCAGTCTCTCTCTCTCTTTCTCTTTCTCTCTCTCTCTCTCTCTCTCCTCTCTCTCTCTCTCTCTCTCTCTCTCTCTCTCTCTCTCTCCTCTCTCTCTCTCTCTCTCATTATTCTATTTACGCGTCTTCTTGATACTTTATATTAGATATAATCACGATCTTGTTTGCTTTTCACCTCTACCCCCCCCCCTTTTTTTTCCTTTGTGTCTTTTACACATTCCTTAACATCGTCGTTCCATCAGCTTGTTATTTTCCTTATCCTTGTTTTGCATTTCTACGTGTATCAAGGTGTTATTCATTGCAGTATATAAAATACTTGATTTGAACATCTTCCAGTCTTTTCCCACTGTGTTTCATTCTGCAGGTAGTTTTACAAAGATTTCATTTAATGTTTTTTTTTCCTCATAATTTTCCCTCACTGCCTCATCTTTGAGATTTCTTTAAGATTACTAATTCGGTCTCTCTGTCACACTGTCTGTTGGTTAATATTTTGTTTTAACGCTCGCTCGCTTTGAACTCAAACGTAGTCGATACACACTATTTATAGTAGTGATGGATTGAATTTTGCGTGTGGATTAGCTTTCCCTATTGACAGTGCCCCTTGCCATCAGGCGAATCCACTCCGACTTCAGAGATACTTGTAATTTGCGTCCCCAAGTCAACGACGACAGGTCAACATTTTAGTCCAACTGTCTGGTGTAGGGGTTTAACCCCTAGCCTGGGCATCAGCACACCGGGTGTTTAAAGAACACGCGTTCTTATCCATTCGACAAAGCTGATCCGCGTTGGTTAATATGGCCGGCAAATAACGTCAGCTGGTCTCCCTGCCCTAGGAGTTAACGTCTTTCTCCGTAATACCTAACCTAACTAATATCGTGAGTAACCTAACCTGCGCGAGAATCGGTAGCGGTGTTCGCCTCATTGGTAACTTACGGGGTATGTGAACTTGTCGCTCAGAAATAAATGGAAAACTACTGAGCGTAATCTTGCCTAGTACATCAATTCTTCTTCTTCTTCTTCTTCTTCAGCATTCCGAGCCATTGAGGTTCTTTGCTGCAAATACAATCTGTCTCCATTCGTCTCTCTGGTGGACCTTCTCTTGCCAGTCGTTGATTCCAAGTGCTTGTAGGTCTGTATGTATATTATCTCTCCACCGCCTTCTTGGTCTACCTCGGGGTCTACGGTCATTTATTTCCTGAGTGTAAGCGAGTTTTGTTTCCCTATTATCTTCCATTCTTTCTATATGCCCCAGCCATTGTAGTCTATTAGCCTTCATGATACCAGTGATTAGCGGGGACTTAAACAAATCATAAATGTCTTTGTTACTTCTTCTTTTCCACTCTCCACTTTGTGTATCCCTAATGGGTCCAAAGATGCGTCTTAAAATTTTGTTCTCAAAGGTTTGTAACAAGGCTTCGTCTCCTTTCGTTGTACTCCAGGTTTCAGAGCCATACAGCACAACTGGTCTGATCAGTGTTTTGTATATTGTGATTTTGGTGTTACGAGATAGCGCCTTTGATTTTAGTAGATGTTGTAGTGCATAGTATATCTTATTTCCAGAGTTGATTCTAGTTTGTATTTCTTCCCTTATGATGTTGGAGCAGTTGAAGATTGTACCCAGGTATTTGTATGTTTCCGTTCTTTTAATGGTCATATTATCTATTTGTATGTGGCCAGAGTTTTTAGCCATTCCGTCTCTTGAAATTACCATATATTCTGTCTTATCTTGGTTGATAACCAGCCCCATCTGTTGGGCTTTTTCCTTTAAGTGAGTCAATATTTCTAATGTCTTTTGTTCACTTTGCCCTATAATCAATACATCAATTGCAGCTGAAAAATGCTGATGTTGACTGCAAAAAAAAAAAAAAAAATAACGTCAACAAATGCAAAAGCTATTAAAATTATGATAAAACACAAACATTAGTTTCATTAAAATCACAAACAGTAGTTTCTTTTGTTTTTTAATCCCCCCTCCTCACCATTCGTCCTAAAACAATATTCAGGACGAACACTTAGATGAATATATACATACATCCTGTCACGACAGGACCCGGCAGGTGGTTTTTTGTGGTTTGCCCTCTCATTGAAAACATCCGGGTTATTGTTGACCATCAGTGTCGTTAAATCTAAGCTAATGTATCCTTAACTAGTACAACACGACTTCACTTGAGAAGGCGATCATGGAGTTTTGAACTATATAAACACATCTCCGGCTTCTGTTTCTATTTTGTAACTTGTTACTTTCCCTCATCATCTTGTTTCTTATTCATCCTCCTTCCCAAGTTCCCGCTCCTCTGTTCCTCCCCCTGTTTCCCTCCTTCTCATTTCTCATGCAGGTATAGATTCCTACACATGCCTTTAATGTATTTTATTTAAATATGTTCCTAATCATCATCATTGCCGAATAATGCCGCTGCCAGAAAGCCAACACAAAAGTCTGCCCTGAAAATTACAGTTCATCGTCAATGGAAGCATCAGTCACTAGAAAAGAGTGAAGCATCAGTCACTATCACCAGAGTTGCGGATAAACGTGGCGGTCACATGTCGCCATCTCACACGATCACCAGAGTTGCGGATAACTGTGGTGGCGGTCATGTGTCGCCATCTCACACGATCACCAGAGTTGCGGATAAACGTGGCGGTCACATGTCGCCATCTCACACGATCACCAGAGTTGCGGATAAATGTGGTGGCGGTCATGTGTCGCCATCTCACACGATCACCAGAGTTGCGGATAAATGTGGTGGCGGTCATGTGTCGCCATCTCACACGATCACCAGAGTTGCGGATAAACGTGGCGGTCACATGTCGCCATCTCACACGATCACCAGAGTTGCGGATAAATGTGGTGGCGGTCATGTGTCGCCATCTCACACGATCACCAGAGTTGCGGATAAATGTGGTGGCGGTCATGTGTCGCCATCTCACTCGATCACCAGAGTTGCCGATAAACGTGGCGGTCATGTGTCGCCATCTCACTCGATCACCAGAGTCGTGGATCAACTCTATGCTTTTGTCTCGGTTATGCCATGTGGCTAAACCATATAGATATTTATTTCTCCGACTTCCTTTGTTCTTTTCCCCTCAATATTTCCAGTCGTCACCAAGTTTTCTCGTTTATTTCTTCTCATAACGTGTTCAAAAAGTCTTCACTGTCTACGTTTAATTTCTCTAATCAGTTACAATTTTCGTTTATTTCTTGTGGGATTAGCTCATTGGTTTTTCTGTCTGTACAAAGTATTCTTTGAATTTTCCTCAGAAACCACATTTCCACTGCCATTAGATGTTTGTCGGTTTGTCTGCTCATTGCCCACTTTTCACATCCATATAAAAGTACAGGTTCTATGTAGCACTTCTACACACTTTGTCTCGTTGCAATTGACATTTAAAAAAAAAAATTGGTCAGTATGTTTTTCATCTTACAAAAGAATACCTTTGCCATAGCGATTATTGTTCAAATCTCTTCAAGACACACACACCCCCCCCCCACCCCCCACCCCTATCAGATGTTACGACCGCTCAGAGATGAGTTATACCGATTCACTTGTTTAAGAATATTTCCATTTACCCGATTAGAGACGTCCATAATATGTCTTCTTATAATTTAATTCCAACCCTAATTATTCACTGTGTGCAAATACCGCATTTCTTAAATGCTGCAGATCCTGTTAGTTTTCTGCAATCAATGGTGTATCATCCTGCAAATCTAATTTTATTGATGTGATATCCCAAATGGCGATTCCTCTCATATGTTCCTAATACTAAATAGCTTGTCAGTTATTTTTGTCTTGAGAGATTGCTTGCTTGCTTGCTTGCTTGTGTTCGTTGGCTTGAGCTCCAACGCGAAGTCCTGTATGTCGGATGAAGGCATCCTGTTGTCCAACATCAGTGTGATGTCATACAGGACCTGAGTTTTGCGTGAGTATCCGTTGTCCCATGTCTGGCTTATTGGTGTGCAGACTGGTGGTTCCTCGCCGTACAGGCAGACACTCTCCGACGTCGGAGGAATCGGCGATCCTACTGACTTTAGCCAGGACCCCGAAGGGACTGTTGCCCAGGACGCTCGACGAGGACGCGTCAATAGGTCTTGGCCAGTATATAACCCGGCCCTGGTGCCTTGGAAACACCTCTGCGACCCCATCTTGAGAGATCAATACTGAGATTCATCCAAGCCATGCCAGGTATATCGGTTAGTGGGCATACTATTTAAAAAAAAAACCCCGCGTTATGATGATGATGTGGCTGTGGTCGCATGCATGCATGCATGCATGTATGTATGTATGTATGTATGTATGTATGTATGTATGTATGTATGTATGTATGTATGTATGTATGTATGTATGTATGTATGTATGTATGTATGTATGCATGCATGCATGCATGTATGCATGTATGTATGTATGTATGTATGTATGTATGTATGTATGTATGTATGTATGTATGTATGTATGTATGTATGTATGTATGTATGTATGTATGTATGTGTGTATGTATGTATGTATGTATGTATGTATGTATGTATGCATGTATGTATGCATGTATGTATGCATGTATGTGAGTAAGTATGTATGTATGTATGTATGTGAGTAAGTATGTAAGTAAGTATGTAAGTAAGTACGTGAGTAAATATGTAAATAAGTAGGTGTGTGAGTAAATATATAAGTAAATATGTAAGTATTAAATAATTAAGTATGTAAGTAAGTATTAAGTATATGAGTAAGTATGTATATAAGTAAGTATTGAGTAAATGTGTAAGGATGCAAGCAAATATGTGAGTAAGTATGTAAGTAAGTGCCTGTTCCGTGGCAATGGTGTTACGGACGCAGTTCGTAATCCCGCATACCCGTGTTCGAAACACAGCTGCCAGCGATTTGACAGCAGATCGCCTTGCGTTGGCTTTTTACGAAAAGATATGGGTTCCGGTCGTTCAGAAAGCAATGACAAACTACTGACCGTAAGGTTGCCAAGAGATCACAACACCAAAAAAAAAAAAGCTTGTGTTGATTGCGATGTCATGTAAAGGATATGCAACTAACTAAATGTGTAAGTAAGCATGTAAGTCATTCACTGAGCCTACAATCAGCCGTGATTTTATTTCTCTTGATGTTGCAATCGCCTCGTGAAATCCCCAACAAAGACATTACTGCGTATCAGGCAGAAGACTGCAACCGGATATGAATATAACATGAAATAAAAAGGTATGTTAAGAAGCAATCAGTCGTGTTGCTTTTCTAAAAGTCATTGAGATACTAGACCCAATAAATGGAGCAGAAGAAGAATTAGAGTGGAAGGAAGGGGAGAAGGCGGGGAAGGAGGAGGAGGAGAAAGAGGAAGAAGAAGTCTGGCGTGTTTGTGTATTTTTTATTTGACCTATGCTTGGTTACTATAACTTTCTGAGACCTATAGGCATCTATCCATTGAAACAGCACTATATAGATAGTTAGTTAGTTAGTTAGTTAGTTAATTAGTTAGTTAGTTAGTTAGTTAGTTAGTTTAGTTAGTTTAGTTAGTTAGTTAGCTAGTTAGTTAGTTAGTTAGTTAGTTAATTAGTTAGTTAGTTAGTTAGTTAGCTTAGTTAGTTAGTTAGCTAGCTAGTTAGTTAGTTAGTTAGTTAGTTAGTTTAGTTCGTTAGTTACTTTTGTTAGTTAATTGTTAGTTAATTAGTTTAGTTAGTTAGTTATTTAGTTATTGTAGTTAGTTAGTTAGGTAGCTAGTTAGTTAGTTAGTTAGTTAGTTAGTTAGTTAGTTTAGTTAGTTAGTTTAATTTGTTAGTTAATTTAGTTAGTTAGTTAGTTAGTTAGTTAGTTAGGTTGTTAGTTAGTTAGTTAGTTTAGTTAGTTAGTTCGCTTTTTTACAGCTTAGTTAATTAGTTAGTTTTGTTATTTAGTTAGTTTAGTCAGTTAATTATTTAGTTAGTTTCAGTCAGCTAGTTAGTTTAGCTAGTTTGTTAGGTATTTAGTTAGTTTGTTAGTTTAGTTAATTAGTTAGGTAGGTAGTTAAGTTAGTTAGTTAGTTAGATGGTTAGTTAGTTAGTTTAGTTTAGTTAGTTAATATGTTAATTAGTTAATTAGTTAGTTAGTTTAGTTAGTTAGTTAGATATTAAGTTAGTTAGTTAGTTAGTTAGTTTGTTAGTTAGTTTAGTTAGTTAGTTAGTTAGTTAGTTACTTTTGTTAGTTAATTGTTAGTTAATTAGTTTAGTTAGTTAGTTATTTAGTTATTTAGTTATTGTAGTTAGTTAGTTAGTTAGTTAGTTAGTTTAGTTAGTTAGTTAGTTAGTTAGTTAGTTAGTTAGTTAGTTAGTTTAGTTAGTTAGTTAGTTAGTTAGATAGTTAGTTAGTTAGTTAGTTATTTATTTAGTTAGTTAGTTAGTTAGTTAGTTAGTTAGTTAGTTTAGTTAGTTTAATTTGTTAGTTACTTTAGTTAGTTAGTTAGTTAGTTAGATCGTTAGTTAGTTAGTTAGTTAGTTAGTTTAGTTAGTTCGCTTTTTTACAGTTTAGTTAGTTAGTTAGTTTTGTTATTTAGTTAGTTTAATCAGTTAATTATTTAGTTAGTTCAGTTAGCTAGTTAGTTAGTTAGTTAGTTAGTTAATTTAGTTAGTTAGTTTAATTTGTTAGTTTAGTTAGTTAGTTAGTTAGGTTGTTAGTTAGTTAGTTAGTTTAGTTAGTTAGTTCGCTTTTTTACAGCTTAGTTAATTAGTTAGTTTTGTTATTTAGTTAGTTTAGTCAGTTAATTATTTAGTTAGTTCAGTCAGCTAGTTAGTTTAGTTAGTTTGTTAGGTATTTAGTTAGTTTGGTTAGTTTGTTAGTTTAGTTAATTAGTTAGGTAGGTAGTTAAGTTAGTTAGTTAGTTAGTTAGATGGTTAGTTAGTTAGTTTAGTTTAGTTAGTTAATATGTTAATTAGTTAATTAGTTAGTTAGTTAGTTTAGTTAGTTAGTTAGATATTAAGTTAGTTAGTTAGTTAGTTAGTTTGTTAGTTAGTTTAGTTAGTTAGTTAGTTAGTTACTTTTGTTAGTTAATTGTTAGTTAATTAGTTTAGTTAGTTAGTTATTTAGTTATTGTAGTTAGTTAGTTAGTTAGTTAGTTAGTTAGTTAGTTAGTTAGTTTAGTTAGTTAGTTAGTTAGTTAGTTAGTTAGTTAGTTAGTTTAATTTGTTAGTCAATTTAGTTAGTTAGTTAGTTAGTTAGTTAGTTTAGTTAGTTAGTTAGATAGTTAGTTAGTTATTTAGTTATTTAGTTAGTTAGTTAGTTAGTTAGTTTAGTTAGTTAGTTTAATTTGTTAGTTAATTTAGTTAGTTAGTTAGTTAGTTAGATCGTTAGTTAGTTAGTTAGTTAGTTAGTTAGTTAGTTAGTTAGTTAGTTTAGTTAGTTCGCTTTTTTACAGTTTAGTTAGTTAGTTAGTTTTGTTATTTAGTTAGTTTAGTCAGTTAATTATTTAGTTAGTTCAGTTAGCTAGTTAGTTTGTTAGGTATTTAGTTAGTTAGTTAGTTAGTTAGTTATTTAGTTAGCTAGTTAGTTAGTTAGTTAGTTAGTTAGTTAGTTAGTTAGTTAGTTAGTTAGTTAGTTAGTTAGTTAGTTAGTTAGTTAGTTAGCTAGCTAGTTTAGTTAGTTCGCTTTTTTACAGTTTCGTTAGTTAGTTAGTTTTGTTATGTAGTTAGTTTAGTCAGTTAATTATTTAGTTAGTTCAGTCAGCTAGTTAGTTTAGTTAGTTAGGTAAGTTAGTCAGGTTAGTTAGTTAGTTTAGCGAGGATGGATGGACGGATGGATGGATGGATAAATGGATGGATGGGTGGAAATTAATTAGATAGATAGATGGTGTCATATATTTTTGAAGGGAGTGGGAAATCACTGTGGTGCAGCCCTATTTCTAATCAAAGAAGTTGGGCCCCATCCTCTTCTGTCTTCAATAACCCCAGAATATGACCCTCGAGTTATCTGCAGGCCTCGTCTTATTTAATTTTGTCTAGGAGATATAGATTATGGCCCTGGTGAAAATCATAAATACCAACTGGGATTCTGCCCCTTCTATAAGGATTCTTATAGCTCTTTAGCCCTCCTTTTTTGTTTATCAAATCTGAGGAAAGTCTGGAGAATTCTCTCAGCCTGATTTATATTAAGAAAGCATGGATGTTGAGCAGTTGATAGACCTTGAGTCTCTCCCAATTACATATTCCTTCATGAGTTAATTTGGTTTTTAAACAATTAAACACATAACCAATCACAAAGATCTTGACAACTTAGTGTACACACATAAGATGGAGAATCACAGATAGGTTGAACCAATAATCAACATAAGATCAGTGACAGTTCATTATTTATTGAATGGGCCTGTGTCTTCTGGCCTGTTATTCATTTTCTATGTTGGTTTATACAAGATAATTTAGAAAAATGCATATAGGACCAATGTCACAGACCATCAACAAACAAGCATCAATACATGAAATGTCAATAAGAGTTGAAACATGGTATACATTTGAATGTTGTACATGTTAAGTGTGAAGATGATGAATCTATTTAGTTATCAGTTCTTGAAAACTGAGTGTTGTGTGTTTTCTTTCTAAGAAAGTGATACCATTATGATCTGGAAGATTAGGATAGGCCTGGGTTCATTGACTGATAGATCCGCTTCAGGTCTGCCCGTGTAGCTCCTCTGAAGGCCTCCCCATACTCTGCTCTTGGTCAAGTCATCCTCCATCTCAAGTGCGGTTCATCTCTTTCTCTCTGGGGTCTGGTTTGGTTGTTGGCCAGTTGGATGCCAGTTGGATGTCCATTGGTTGCCAATGGGTTGCGACCAAGATTTCACTGTGTAAGATTCACATAAACATATACAATCTTCCCAATTTTACATTGGCACCTTTCCGTCTTGACAGACGATAGTTTGGTACATTGTACTTCAAAAAGGCTTAATAACTGTCATATGGCAATAACTACGATCCATGGCGGTGGCGAGTGTGGCTGGTAAGGCCAATTCTTGCTGCAAATGTTTGCCCACAGTAGGTGCATGTGAAAACATGGTCATTTCCACCATTTTGCACCATCTTACGTCTCTCACGCTCTGTGTGTGCTTTATCTGCAATCATTTTCTCCTTTTGTCTTTATTCCATTTCTGATAGTTGCCCTCCATGCAATACGTTCAGCGGCGACGTGCTCCCATTGTGCATTATCAATGCCTGTATCAATCATGTCCCGCTTACACACATCTTTGTATCGCAGTAGAGGCCGACCCTGAGATCTCCTACCCGTCTGTAATTCACCAAAAAAGATGTCCTTTGGTATTCTACCATCATCCATCCTCCTAACGTGTCCTATCCATCTAAGTCTGTGAAGACTGAGTACAAAGCCTGGGCTAAAATAAAGAAACCATGTGTTGCCCATGCAGCATGATCCCTCTCTCGGCCTGCCTAGTTCACTCCAGAGGAAAGTTAACACCTATACATCTGGAACAAGACAAGCTGCAGAAGCTGCCAGATCAGCAAAGCAATGCTCTAACTGTCCGCCTGTCGGAGCTTCGATCCTAGACCAGCTGCCAACCAAGGCTTAGGGCCTAGTCTGCCCTGCCATGACTTACAATATTCTAAAAGTAGGTCGGAAAAAAACCTAAATTCCTGAAGAAGGAACTAGTTCTCCCCCCCCCCCCCTCCTCTTTTCTTTTCTCTAATCTAGTGTTGGGTTAATTTGGGGTGGTCAGAGTTTATCACACTGTGTACTCCTTGTATCAACTGGTTCCTGCTGTATGTAGGTTCTCATTGGACCTGGGGTCAGTGAGACGTGTACAGTAAGACAGTGACAAGATTGAGGAAGTGTCAAGATGCATGTAAATAAATGACATACATTTATAACATTTCTATCACCCAATTGTGTTTGTAGTGTGTATAAATAATTCTCTGTGTTTTCCCAATTAACCAACTTATTCTTCTTCTGTGTATAATAACTCCTTTCCCATTATCTGTTGTTGTTGTGTTGAGTGTTGGGTGGTGTGGTTGTGTTTGTTAAGTTGTGTTGAGTAATGAGTTAATTTAACTTCTGGTGGTGGAGTTCCGCGAAGCACAACTTTTCTGATGTAATGCAGTTCATAAGTGCCCTTATCCAATTAAATTGTGACCAAATATAAATATTTATTTCATCAAACCCTATTTATTCAATAGATGAAGCAGAAAGGAAAGATTGATTTATCTTTCAGCTTTCTAGATTGTAAATAGACTAAGATAAGTCTGTTTTAAAACGAGGCACTTGTTCTAGTACACGAACTGTCATTTTAGCTGTAGATAGTGATAGCATTTTAACAGTGTTTCTGCTGAAATGCACAATATTGCTTTAGAATCATCATTTCGTACAGTTGTCTAGAATAGAATGTAGTATTATTATGCACTTCTTAAAGTTAATAATTATCTTTAAGTATATCAGAGATTGCAGTATTCGAAGAGAGTAGTAGATTGTCAGTTAGCCCGGGAATCGGCTCTGGGTCGTCAGAATGGAACAGTCAAACATTTTTCACTTCAGAGGTTTTAATTTATAATAATATATTTCAATTGACATTACAAACACTGGATACCATTCCTGGGCCTTTGATACATCTGGTCATCAGTTCAATCTAAGGACTAACAAGCTCACCTGGGATCCAGACATTCTGCCTTCCCTATTTGAAAATTTGGTCACACTAGCTTTCACGTCTGTTCATCAGGAATGTTGTAGGAAGAGTGCGCGATTAACATATTCTACGCGGGTTTCCGAATAGAGGCGTTGTCACGTGTCGCTGTTTATCCAATGATCTCCTAAGTTTGGGCTGATGAAATGTTTCCTAGAATTGACGTCATCTGTCACTTGTTCCAGTTCCAGTTTTGATGTTGCATTAAGTTTTAAAGGTTTGGTTTCAGCTTGCGTTAGTAAAGTCCATTGTTTTATATTTTCTCCTGTTCTTGGCTTGAATTCTTGTCAACTGAATAGTGGTGGTTAGCGATTATGCCACAGATGGACAGACAGACAGACAGACAGACAGACAGACAGACAGACAGACAGACAGACAGATAGATAGATAGATAGATAGATAGATAGATAGATAGATAGATAGATAGATAGATAGATAGATAGATAGATAGACAGGCAGGCAGGCAGACAGACAGACAGATATAGATAGATAGATAGATAGATAGATAGATAGTTTTGTTAGTTAGTTAGTTAGTTATTGAGTTAGTTAGTTTAGTTAGTTAGTTAGTTAGTTAGTTAGCTAGCTAGTTAGTTAGTTAATTAGTTAGTTAATTAGTTAGGTAGCTAGTTAGTTAGTTAGTTAGTTAGTTAGTTAGTTAGTTAGTTAGTTAGTTAGTTAGTTAGTTAGTTAGTTAGTTAGTTAGTTAGTTAGTTAGTTAGTTTGGCGAAGATGTGTCTATGCAAGGCCGGTACTGGATCTCCACATCTGAGGAGAGGCATATTAGTATGGTGTAACCATGTTCTGATTCAGCACAACACAGGCGGATTGGCTGGGATTATCGGATTAGCCCTAGGTTGGTAATATTGCCGGCCCAGGATTCCAGCATTTCTTTGTCAAAACACGTACAGCATATAGTAAAAAACACTCTATAACACAATCTTTTTACCACCTATGCTACCAATGCCAAACCTAGACAATGACAGAAAAGGGAGAAAATAAAAATTACAACGTAAAATTAGATTCCCGAGAAGAATACGGGACTACAGCTGGCGTTCTTCTATCAGTTCTAGACTTCATTAGAAAACGACAAGGGAAATGGTTCGGCCCCATAACTCGGCTACCAACTAACAGTATACCACAACAAACAAGGATGTACAGACCGAATGGAACCAGTGAAAAGGATGACCATGTAACAATGGACGGAAGGAATAAGATAGTCCGTGAAAATCTCGATATATGAAGCCCATAATCGGACACTCTCCTGCAAATTATACTTCAACTCGACACCTCAAGGTGCAAGAGGAACAAGATGTGATGGTGAGATGAGATTAGACAGACAGACTATGAGATGAGATAGATAGGCAGGCAGGCAGGCAGGCAGGCAGACAGGCAGGCAGGCAGGTGCTGCAGGCAGACAGGCAGGCAGACAGGCAGATGAGATGAGATGATGGTCAAAAGACCCCAACATAATGGTCAGGGTGAAGGAAGTTACCGACGCGATTCGAACCACTGCTGATTCTCACCGTCGTCACGTTACCTACGAGAGTATACGAGATTACGGAGAAAAGTCGCTAACCTCTAGGCCAGGAAGCCGGCACATTGGCAGATACGCCAGATAAGGCGTCTGTATTAGCATGATGATATCTGAGATAGCATCATGATAATACAGACACCTTCTCTGGCGTTAATGACACTACCCATCACTGCACTCTGTGTATATAAATAGAGAGCTTGCTCGCTTGCTTGTGTTCGCTGGCTGTGAACTCCAGCGTGAAAGTCCTGTATGTCGGATGAAGACATCCTGGTGTCCAACTGTGATGTCATACCGGACCTGAGGTTTGCGTGAGTATCCGTTGTCCCATGTCTGGCTCATTGGTGTGCAGACTGGTGGTTCCTCGCCGTACAGGGAGGAAAACTGGATAGGTTTTGTTTGCTCCCTTGGACTGATGTTTTTTTTTTTTTTTTTTAGTGTGGATTAGCTTTCCCTATTACCAGTGTCCCTCGCCATGAGTCACCCTCTGACTTCAGAGGTACTTGCAATTTAGGTCCTCAAGTCAAGGACGAGAAGTCAACCTTTTAGTCCAACTGACCAGTGCAATACACGAAGTCCATAAACGAGCATTCTCGCGCTGTTTATACTTCACCTCGACACCGCAAGGTACAAGGGAACAAGATGAGATGAGACCAGTGTAAGAACCGCTACCTCGGCATCAGCATACCGGAAGTTTAAGAGCGAGTGCCCTTTTCCATTCAGCCATGCTTACCTCATTTTTATTTTATATGTTGCATATCCCTTACAGGACGTTGCAGTCAACACCAGCATTTTTCAGCTGCTTTTGATGAACTAGGCAAGTTTTACGTTCAGTAGTTTGCCATTGCTTTCTGAACGATCGGCTCACATACCCCCTAAGTTACCAGCGCGGCGCGATCCACTGCCGAATCTCGCTCATCTGTTTTCCCCACGTGAATATAGATATACGGGATTACGAACAACGTCATTAACCTCTTGGCCAGGAAGACCGGCACTGACCTCATAGGATAGGTTTTAATACTATGACAATAAACTATGAGCTTGTCACTTAATGTAATTTAATACTATGTACTATAACGCCCGTCTCCCTGGCGAAGAAGTTAAGGACGCTGTTCGTAATCATGTATACCCACGTACGAAACACAGCTGCGTGAGATTCAGCAGCGGATGGCTTCGCGTTGGTTTCTTACGGAGGTATGTAAGCCCGTCGTTCAGAAATCAATGGCAAACTCCATCCATCCATCCATCATGTGCCATGCCGGTAAGCGTGGGCGGTCATGTTCTGCCATCTCACTCGATCACCAGAGTCGTGGATCAGCTCCGTGTTTCTGTCTCGACCATCACACAAGGACAAGCCATCCAGGTACTTGCTTCTACTTCTAGGTCTTCCCCTTGGTCTGTTCCCCTCGATCTTACCTGTTGTCACCAAGTTCTCCAAATCATTTCTTCTCATAACATGCCCAAAAAATTGTGACTGTCAACGTCTAATGTCTCTAATCAGTTTACGATGGCAAACTACTGAATGGCAAACTACTGAACGTAAAACTTGCCAAGACATCAACAGCAGCTGAAAAATGCTGGTGTTGACTGCAACATATTTGTAAGGGATATGCAACATATATTATATAAAATAAAAATGAGGTAAGCATGGCTGAATGGAAAAGGGCACCTAAACAAAATGTACTATATTATTATTAAAAACAAACTGTCATTTACTGCCAATATAGTACCTTGCGGTGTATAAGGCAGAGCAGAGGGGTCTTGGAGCATGAGGAATTGGGGCCGCCTGGCTAGTGCAGTCGACGCGAACTGTGCAGGTTATGATTTTCTTTTTTCCCCCAGCAGAAAGGGATCCCACACCTTACAGGGGTATCGAACCCGGGTCTCCCGAAGGAGAGTCCGGCGTTCTTGCTACTCGGCCAGCCCTCCCCGAAAAAGAAAATGTACTATAATATATGTCTTAGAGAGTATTGCTCTTCCATATGAAACCAGGAAATGTCCGCTTCCGGCCGTCTGCTATCATCACTAACGACAATCGGTTCCCTGAAGCTGTGACCTGGAGGATCTTATCAGATATAAATACAGGCTTGGGCTGACATGTAGGCCAAGGTACACTTCATTCGCAGCGCCCAGTGATCTGCGTCTTGTCTCTTACTTGTTGGTGTACTTTATCACCAGCAAGTGTTGCATGCAGTTTGTCTTTCAGTGAATAAAACTATTAAAACTCAGTAAGTTAAAGTGTTCAAAATAATTAAATATAAATGAAATAAAATAATTAATACTGTGAATGATTTATTACAGTTGTGAGTTTTGTAGTGATGGTACATAACATATAAATTTTAATAGCATTTTACACTGATAAACCAAACCTGTACGTAGTCGTCGGATGAAATTTTAGAATAGTGACTAGTGTTTTGTTTGCTTTTTTAGAGAAGCATAGAAAAATCAACAGAATTGCAAGACGTTTTATTGTATAGCTGCTAAATATTAAAACAGATAAAGTGATAAAGGAATATAAGACTAAACAAAAATAAAATAGTTATGATTATGACACTAACAAATCAGCTCAGCTGCAATGAATGCCTTAAAGAAAATTGCAGGACCTGAATATAAAGAGAAGTATTAACATCCGTAACAAACAGCTAGAGAGCTAAGTCCACCAGTAGAAGTAGAAAGTGTAAAGAACAGTGTACAAAGTAAGTGGATAATATTAATAATGACAGAAATCTCAGTTCTAAGGGGTGAAAGGAGAATGTGTACACAGTACAAGTTATTTGGGTTTATATAGCTAGATACACAGAGATATTAAGAGGGTGGATAGATACATTTATATAACAATATCAATCAATCATGTGCCATGCCGGAAAGCGTGGACGGTCATGACTCGCCATTTCACACGATCACCAGAGTCGTCGATCAGCTCAGTGTTCTTGTCTCGACCATGCCAGGTGGTCAAGCCATCCAGGTATTTACTTCTCTGCCTTCCCCTTGTTCTCTTCCCCTCGATCTTGCCAGTTGTCACCAAGTTCTCTGGTTTATTTCTTCTCATAATGTGCCCCAAAAATCGACTGTTTACGTCTAATTTTTTTAATCAGTGTATAGTTTTCATTTGTTTCTTGTAGGACTTGCTTATTGGTTTTTATATCTGTCCATGGTATTCTTTGCATTTTCTTCAAAAACCACATTTCCACTTCCATTAGATGTTTTTCAGCTCATTGACCATGTTTCGCAGCCATACAAAAGTACAGGTTCTATGTAGCACTTCAACACTCTCTCATTGCAGCTGACATTTTTTTTATTGACCAGTATGTTTTACATTTTACAAAAGTCAACCTTTGCCATAATGATTCTTTATCTAATTTCTTCAAGACACCTCCCATCAGATGTTATGACTGTTCCAAGATAGTTATACCGATTCACTTGTTTAAGAATATTCCTATTGACCCATATAATATATTGTGGTATTTATTTCTTCTTAGAGATGACCTTAATCTCTGTCTTACAATTTAATTCTATCTCTAGTTGTTCATTGTGTACAACAACTGCATGTACTAAATGTTGCGGGTCTTGTTCGTTGTCTGCAATAAATACTGTATCATCTGCATGTCTGATATTATGTCTGTCAATCGTGATTCCTATAATATCTTATAAATTTCTAATAATATTTTCACTGTACAGAGAAAAAGATCTGGAGACATTACACATCCCTGTCATACACCTCTCTTAATGGGCTGATGTTGCCTTAACTTCATTATCAAACTTTATGGCAGCTTGTTAAAATTGTCACTGTCAAAAACTGTCGTAACTTATAAAGAATACATAAATAGGACATTTGTCGAGTTACCTGGCCCCCATGTGACAAATAGCATAAGTATTATCAATAACATATAGTGTGCATGGATATTATCATTGGACAGGCCAGTGGAGCTGTGGCTCAGATGTTAGGGTGTCTGCCTCTGGTTCAGAAGGCACTGGGTTCGATTCTGGCATAGAGCTGGAAGTTTCCCAAGAACCATTGGTATCTGTGATACATTTATATAACAAGACACACAGAAATATAAATAGAAGGATATGATAATTTATATAAAAAGATACACAGAAATATAAATAGGATATGATACATTTATACATGATACACAGAAATTTAAAGTAGGAGGATGTCACACACACACACACACACACACACACACACACACATGCGCACACACACACACAAAATATATGTGTGGCAAAATACACATAAATATAAATATGAGGATATAATTCATTTATATAACACTAGCTGAACCGGCCCAGCTTCGTCCAGCCCCTGGTGGGGATCTGTCTGTCTGTCTGTCTGTCTGTCTGTCTGTCTGTCTGTCTGTCTGTCTGTCTGTCTGTCTGTCTGTCTGTCTGTCTGTCTGCTTGTCTGTCTGTCTGTCTGTCTGACCCGGCCTGGCTTCGCCCAGCTCCTGGTGGGGAGCATCTCATTTAATTCATATAAGTAGTCATATAAGCTCCCGTTCCCGTTCCCGACTATCTGTCTGTCTATCTGTCTGTCTGTCTGACCCGGCCTGGCTTCACCCAATCCCTGGTGGGGAGCATCTCATTTAATTCATATAAGTAGTCATATAAGCTTCTGTTCCCGACTATCTGTCTGTCTGTCTGTCTGTCTGTCTGTCTGACCCGGCCCGGCTTCGCCCAGCCTCTGGTGGGGAGCATCTCATTTAATTCATATAAGTAGTCATATAAGCTCCCGTTCCCGACTATCTGTCTGTCTATCTGACCCGGCGCGGCTTCGCCCAGCTCCTTAAATTCATATAACCAAAAAATATTAACTTAAGAATGTCCTTCCACACACCATCCATTATTTTTAATGAAAACTGTTTTTAATCACCTACATGACTGTAGATAACTTCTTTAACTTTTTACAGGGCAGGCGCTTGTCCGTTTTGTAGCCCTGAACGGGCAAGATTTTTTCAGGTTCGGTAAAATTTCGGGTTGCGTTAGTAAAAACATCACAAATAAGGTGTTAGTCAACCGATTTTAGTTAAATAAACAACACAATGAAGGGAAAAGCATGCAGAATATGTTACTCACGTGATTGTTGTCGGTAATCCATATATGAACACAAATATTTATGAAATACGGCATGTTGTTTGTGATTTTCCGTCATCTATACGGCAATTTACAAACACATTTTCAGAATCATAATCACTTTCTTTAAAGTCCGACTCAGACTGCTAATGCAAAGTAATGCTTTGCACTGATATCTAGCTCCGATTAATAGTCAACTTTGTGCCCTTTAATGTCACTTAAATTGAACAGAGCAAAATCTCGGCTATCACTTGAAGAATCGCTGAAATTCATTTTGAAAAACAGCGTAAAAACCCCGAACACTATAAAAAAAAAGTCCGTAACAGTCTGTTCAAATTCATAGTACGCGCTTTACAAATGGCGGCCACATTGTCAAGCTATCGGCGAAAGCGAAAGTAGCCGTCGGAAGTATCGGAAAGCCGAGAGATCGCGTTTTTACAATGCATAATAGTATCGGCCGGTTTGAGACGTTTTGCCCGTTTAACGTATTGGACGGAAATGGCCGGTCCACCCTGTAAAGGGTTAAACATAAAAAGATGAGTTAGAAAATTTTCACTATTTAAATAGATGCATTATTTTTATGAAAACTTTGAAAATGCCTTAAAGATTATATCATTATTTATTATAACACATATGCCTGTAAATAACTGTAGACAAAGAGTTTATAAATCTTTGAAAACAATGCAACAATCTATATATAAAATATATAGCAATGCTATTAAAAGTTATGCCCCTTGAAATAACTTTTCTGAAGTTAAATCCCCTCGCTATATATAAATGATAATGTAAATTAAAATATTAAATTTTAGTAAGTAAATAGCTGATTGTACACTAACAAACTATGACAGTTGGCTGCACGGGAATGAAAAGAAAACATGTAGAAAATTTCATCTCAATCGGATGGAACGTTATCGAACACATCAAATACATCCCTACATACATACATTGTCTTTTATATATATAGATGATACACAGAAATATAAAGTGGGAGGATATGAAAGGTTTTTATAGAATCATACACATAAATGTTGAGTTGAGTTTAGCTAAGAGCCGACATCACTGCACTCAGGACATTTCCATACGTGCTCCTTCCCCTCATGCAACAGCCAGTGAAGAGTCATACTACTAATTGTTCCCATTGTTATCTGATTGAAAGTTCTCCTTGTATTCCCTCTCATTTTCGAGATTCTTCCAGAACCCCTGCTGATCCCCCGGAATCTCATTCTTTCCACATACGGGTTCTCAATCTGTTCCCTTGCCTTCTCCACATGGTTCCACAAGCACTCGACCACCTCTCCTTTGTCCATAGGTAATCTACCATCAAGAGGTGCATTCCCTGCTAGCCTATCAGACTGTTCATTCCCCCCACACTTCTGCATGGCCAGGGCAAAAAATCCATACAGTTCTCACAATCTGTGACCCCTGAAGCTAGGATAGCTGTTCCACACAAAACGTTCCTTTCTCCACCTTACTTAGCTTACACCTTAAGTCCGTAATGAATGCAATGCGTGTTGCAGTGGTCTCCTCTAACCAACGGAATGCAGCTGTTACTGCTTCCACCTCCATTCTCATGCTGGAGGTCTCGATGCACTGCAAATGATATGCAATTAACTTTTTATGTTAATAGAATATTCTTTTGGTCTTTTGAGTACAACATTTTATCGCCTATTCAGCTGTAGTAATAACAATCCTGTTCTGTGTATCTGGTATGTAATATGCCTTTTAAATGAACATTTCACACGTGTCTTATGTTAAAACAAAACCTTTGTCGCTGCTCTAGAAGTATGTAATATATGCGGTTGCAAGTGCGCATAGGGTGTTGAGTTTACGTAGGTTGTTGTGGGTGGTTGGATGGTGTGTGTGGGTGATTGGGTCGGTTGTGAGTGATTGGATGGTGTTTTGGGTGGTTGGGTTGTGTATGTGCGGTTAGATGGTGTATAAGTGATTGGGTCTTGTGTGGGTGGTTGGGTCATGTGGGGGTGGTTGAATGGTGTGTGGATGGTTGGATCATGCATAGGTTGTTGGATGGTGTGTAAGGGATTGGGTGTTGTATACAGGTGATTTGATGGTGTGTGTGGGTGGTTGGATCGGGTGTGGGTGGTTCGGTCATGTGTGGATGGTTGGATTATGTCATGTGTGGGTGTTTTGATAATGTGGAGGTGCTTAGATGGTAGGTGAGTGGTTGGGTCATGTATTGGTGGTTGGATCATGTGTGGGTGGGTGGATGGTGTTTAAGTGATTGAGTGTTATTTATGTGTGATTGGATGGTGTGTGTGGGTATTTGGATGGATCTTGCGTGGTTGTTTAGCTGGGGATAAGACTTGTGTGTGTGAGAGAGGGAGAGAGAAAGAGAGAGAGGGAGGGAGAGATGGACGTATGGATGGATATAGTTAGGATAAAATGTATGTGTGAGAGGGAGAGAGATAGATAGAAAGATGAGAGAGTGAGAGGGAGAGATGCATGGAAATAGTTGGAGATAAGGACTGTGTGTGTGTGAGAGAGAGCAGAGAAAGAGAGAGGTAGATCAAAGAAAGAGTTAGAGAGAGAGAGAGAGAGAGAGAGAGAGAGAGAGAGAGAGAGAGAGAGAGAGAGAGAGAGAGAGCCCTCACATGTAAGATAAAATGTAAAATTGTGCACTTGCAGGCATTGGACAACGACTGACTAAAGTGATCAAAATGGCATGCCTGGGCTGAAGGCCGGTGTATTCTCCTGTTTTAAATTTACTTTTTGTTATTCACTTGAAGAATCGGATATAAACTCTGACCCCGACAATTTGCATGATCATGACAGTGAGGCTAAACATGATGCATTTATAAGTAATACACAAGGACACACATCTGGTCACACTCAAACAAGGAACATGTCGAAATATGAAGTTGTTGCGAGCTCAAAAAAGTATGTCACATTTGAGGAGATCGACAAGGTGGTTGAGAAAGACAGCAAGCCAGCCAGTGGTTACATTGAAACTAATGAACAGAAGAGTAAAATCACAGGTTCTGGGAATTTTGAAAGTAGGTATGGGAGAGCAATTTCACATCCTGTTGACCCAGACGAGGTGCGGCTGGCACAAATGCAGATTGGTAGTGGTCAGGAGGAATTTCTCCGATTCCAGTCGATACCCAGTGCATCTTCTAGACGAAGTCAAAGAAATAACCGCAGGTATGAAACATGTTTTATCACTTTGAAAAACAAAAGCAATTTTTTATACCACCTGTGCTGGCTTCCTGGCCTAGAGGTTAGTGACTTTTCTCCGTAATCTTGTATACTCTCGTAAGTAACATGACGATGGTGAGAATCAGCAGTCGTTTGAATCGCGTCAGTAACTTATGGGGTATGTGAGCTGGCCGCTCAGAAAGCAATGGCAAACTACTGAACGTAATCTTGCCAAGACATCAACAATCGTCTGAAAGATGCTGATGTTGACAGCGATGTCCTGTAAAGGATATGCAATCATCTTTTCATCTAGGTACATGCTCTAGTGTTGTATGCTAGGTTGAGCCCAAGCTTGGTAGATCATCTTCATCTAGTGGTATATGCTCTGGTGTTGTATGCCTTCCTCAAGTTCCCACCAATGAGACTCTTGATGACCTGCCAACCACAGTGGAAATAAACAAAGCCATCCAGCAACTCTCCAGCGGCAAGGCACCTGGTCCTGACTCCATCCCAGCAGAGATATACAAGGCAGGTGGGCCGGTCCTAACAGAGCAGCTTCACCGAGTCTTCACAAACATATGGATGAACAAGACCATGCCACAAGATTTTAAGGACGCGTCAATAGTCCACCTTTACAAACGTAAAGGAAACCGCCAATCCTGTGACAACCACCGAGGCATCTCCTTGCTTTCAATTGCAGGGAAGATACTCACCAGAATTCTTCTCAATCGCCTCACAGCCCATCTCGATCAAGGTCTTCTTCCTGAGAGTCAATGTGGCTTCAGAAAAGAACGTGGAACTGTTGACATGATTTTCGCTGCAAGGCAGCTGCAAGAGAAATGTCAGGAACAGAACTGCGAAATGTTCTCCACTTTCATTGACCTTACCAAGGCTTTTGATACAGTCAGCAGAGAAGGACTGTGGAAGATTATGGCAAAATATGGCTGTCCACGAAAGTTTGTCCAAATAGTGCGGCTATTTCATGACGGCATGCAGGCAAGAGTACAGGAAAATGGTGAGCTGTCTGAACCCTTTCCTGTCACCAATGGAGTGAAGCAAGGATGTGTCCTGGCACCAACACTGTTCAGCCTCATGTTTTCAGCCATGTTGATGAATGCCTTCGAGAACGACGACATTGGAATAGACATCAACTACCGTATGGATGGAAAGGTATTCAATCTCAGAAGGCTGAAAGCTAAAACCAAAATTAACAGTGGCACCGTCAGAGAGCTCCTGTTTGCTGATGATTGCGCTCTATACGCCAACTCAGAGGCGGACATGCAACATAATGTTTCAGCTTTCTCACATGCCTGTGCCAACTTTGGGCTCAATATCAACTTGGAGAAGACTGTAGTTATGTACCAGCCAGCTCCAGGGAATAATCACACTGTGCCGAATATCAAAGTGAATGATCATAGACTAAGTGTTGTGGACAAATTTACCTATCTTGGCAGCACCGTGTCACAAGCTGCCACAATCGATGACGAAGTGAATGCAAGAATCTCCAAGGCCAGTGCAGCCTTTGGCAGACTGTACAAGAATGTATGGGACAGAACTGGAATAAGCCTGCAAACAAAGCTAAAAGTCTACAAAGCAGTTGTATTATCCACACTGCTATATGCTTGTGAAACCTAGACTGTTTATCAGCGACACGCTAGGAAATTAAACCACTTCCACACAGTCTGCCTAAGGAAGCTACTGAAGATTAAATGGCAAGACAAGATTCCAGACACTGAAGTCCTAGAAAGAGCATCCATGCCCAGTATCCACACTCTATTGATGAAGAATCAGATTCGCTGGGCTGGTCACTTGACTCGCATGCCAGATCACAGGCTCCCTAAACGAATTTTTTACAGCGAACTGCGTTGTGGTAAACGCTCCCAAGGTGGCCAGAGGAAACGTTTTAAAGACACTCTGAAAATTTCACTGAATGCTTTTGGAATTCATCATGACACCTGGGAGGCTGCAGCCAGAGACTGAAATTCGTGGTGTGCATCATTGCGCAAAGGTGCAGTTATATGTGAGGCAACCAGGACTGCAAGAGCTGTGAAGAAAAGGCAGGACAGAAAAACCACTGCAGGAAATCCTCCTCCAGAGACGTCAAGCATTCTTTGTCCACATTGTCAAAGAACATTTCGAGCCAAAATAGGCCTTATCAGCCATCTTAGAACCCACGGCTCCACACCTTCAACCCCACTGGATGAAATGAATGGTCATCATCATTCTTGATGGACAAACAACATGCTAGGTGGACCCCAAGTTGGAGAGATCATCTTCATCTAGTGGTATATGCTCTGGTGTTGTATGCTAGATGGAGCCCAAGCTTGGTAGATCATTTTCATGTAGTAGGTCCATTTCAGAACATCGCTCTCTTCATGGTGTTCCCAGAAGACTCTGCATCTCTAACCATTTCTCCTGCCTCATGTCCAAGGTGGTTGCAGTGTCCTGTGTCCATCTGTCTGCTGGTCAACCCTTTCCTCTGCTTCCATGAACCTGGCCTATACTAAAATAAATACTAAAATTAACACACAAAAAGAAAATAAATGTTATAAAAATTTTCTCTTCTAAGTGTTTGTGTTGATCTGATTACTTTTCAGATCAGTAGTTAAATATTCTTGTTTTTATCTGTTTTGTTGTTGTTTGTTTTGTTTTTCTTGTTTGTTGATAAAAATGTCAGTTGAAAATTGTGCCTGTTTCTGTGTTTTTCCTTTCATCAAGATTCCTAGTCATATTTTGTTTTATTTTGTTCAGACCCTAGGTTAAGCCCCAGACATGCTAGGTATAGCCCATTTACAGGTTATTAACACACTACCACACAACACACCATTACTACATTCGTTTTGTAGCTAGAATATTACTTGAAATACTTTTTTAGTATTTCAGGATCCTCGGCGGTGCTACGGAGTTCGTGCACTGAGCTGAGTTTCTCCAGACTCAGGTTTGAGTTAGGAGAAGAACGGAGCACTTATGGGTTGCACCCGTGTGCCTTGATGTTGATCCATTGACTAAACTAAACTAAACTAAACACCATATGTTTATTGGTCACTCCATAATTTATGTGATTTAATTTATTATCTAATATATATATATATATATATATATATATATATATATATATATATATATATATATATATATATATATATATATATATATATATATATATAGTACAGCATTAGAAAACTAATGTATCTGATATATTTTATCAAAAATTAAAGCTTAATTTGACTTAAGATAAATTTTAGTCTTTCTGTTTTATTTCGTAGACGCACCATAAACTCTCTGTATGGGGTCAACCCTAGCTGTAAGTTTGGGCCAAAAGGATACATTTCCACCTCACCTACAGATTGCTTGTGAGTATTGATATTTCCTTGTGCTTGTGCATTCTTTTTTGTGTTATTGCTCAGTGCTGATTGGTCTATAAAAATATACCCATCATGACTCAAGGTATGGAAGTTTCCGTTACCTTGTTTTCCTTTACCATCTCACTTGATCACCAGAGTCATGGATCACCTCCGTGTTTCTGTCTCAACCATCAAATCACCAGTAAGCAAATGCAGTGATATAGTGATCCTTTCACATCATGGCTTTCCTATGAAGTAATGAGTATTTCATTCACCTACTGTCCCACTGAGACTGTTGCGTTTGTTATGTAGTTATGTTTATCTATGCATACTCTGAGGCGTTGGGTTGGAACCTGCAGACAATGACATATCTAAACTCTTTAAAGCAAACATGACCAACTTAGGCCCAGTCTCAGCCAGTCCGTTGATGATGTGCAGTGCTGAAACACGACCTGGTTACATGCTAATATGCCTCTTCCTGGGTGTGAGGTTCCAGCGTCGGTCTTGAAAACCTCACTGGTTACATGCTAATATGCCTCTTCCTTGGTGTGAGGTTCCAGCGTCGGTCTTGAAAACCTCACTGGTTACATGCTAATATGCCTCTTCCTTGGTGTGAGGTTCCAGCGTCGGTCTTGAAAACCTCACTGGTTACATGCTAATATGCCTCTTCCTTGTTGTGAGGTTCCAGCGTCGGTCTTGAAAACCTCACTGGTTACATGCTAATATGCCTCTTCCTTGGTGTGAGGTTCCAGCGTCGGTCTTGAAAACCTCACTGGTTTCTGATCTTGGAGAGGGGAAGGGGAGGTCTTCTACACAGGACTTGTGGAGATTGTGTTTTGGAACTGGGTTGAGAGAAAATTCTCTGCACCAGCTTCAATCCCATAGATGCAAGCCCTTTTTAGGGCTGAGACAACTTAATTATCAATAGGTTGGATTTAAGAGTTGAAACTCACAGTCTTCTAGAGTATTCACAACCAACTAACCAATCAAACAACTGGTACATTGTTGTTTGTTTTATTCACCCTCTTTGAACTTAAGCGTAGTCCATACAAGTGCTACTACTTTTACTTTACTGAACTTATTTTTGCGCGTGTAATAGCTTTCCCTGTTACCAGAGTCCCTCATTATCAGGCGAACCCACTCATACTTCAGTGGTATTTGTAATTTACGTCCCCAAGTCAAGGATGAGAAGTCGACTTTTTAGTCCAACTGACCGGTGTTGGGGTTGCAGCACTACCTCCGCATCAGCCCACCGAATGTAGAGGAATTTGCATGTCCTCATGATCCCGGTAGCATGAGGTAAATCTTCTTCTGACCTTTATCTCTTATGAAATATTATCTATCTTATTTATCTCCTATTGAGCAATGAACAAGTCCTTCAAGAAACAAATGAAGATCGTAAATTGATTAGAGAAATTAGACGTAGACAGTCAAAATTCTTTGGGCATGTTATGAGAAGAAATGGATTGGAGAATTTGGTGACAACTGGTAAGATCGAGGGGAACAGACCAAGGGGAAGACCTAGAAGCAAGTACCTGGATAGCTTCGCCTTGTGGCATGGTCGAGACAGAAACACGGAGCTGATCCATGACTCTGGTGATTGAGTGAGATGGCAGAACATGACCGCCCACGCTTACCGGCATGGCACATGATGGATGGATGGATTGAGCTTCACGCCCAATGAAGCAGTGTGGTGGAATTCACTTTATGGTAGCGAAAATAGCACACTCATATCTGAAGTGGGTGAATATGCAAACAAATAACATAATCCTTCCTCATGGACAGCTGCCTGTGTTAAGTACTGTTAAGTGGAAGAAATGGTGCTGTAGTGGCATTGTTTGACAGCACTTACAGAACCAGGAATGATTAACCTTCCTGATGACATGAGAATTGTATAATATTACATCTATTACTCCCACTTATGACCAGACTTGGTGATCTTTGAATTCAGCATCTGTTCTGCCACTACTCCTGGCTCTGCTGGTTAATTACGTGTGTCACTTACCCAATCTAACTTGTCCTTGGACTGTGTGCTACTTCTGCTGATACTCCTTTTCTCTTCCTCTTTTGTTGTTGCTACAGATTCTTCTCTTCCTCTTTTCCTCCTCCTCCTCCTCCTCCTCCTCTTCCTCCTCCTCCTCCTTCTCCTCATCTTCTCCTCTTCTGCTACTGCTGTTGTTTCTTCTTCTCCTCTTCTCCCTCCTCCAGGGTCTTAACACCCAAAAAAGTATAGACCTCCTAACAGTGGATGACATGTTTTTGTGTTACCTAGTTTAAGCTCCTGCCATACAGTTTATGTATGCCAGTCTGCGTACTCCAGTCTGTATATTCTTGTCTTTATATTCCTATCTGTGGAAACCTGTCTCCATATTCCAGTCTGAATTCCAGTCTGTATATTCTTGTCTTATATTCCTGTCTATGGAAACCTGTCTCCATATTCCAGTCTGAATTCCAGTCTGTATATTCTTGTCTTTATATTCCAGTATGTAGGTAATGTTTTATTCTCGGATCTCCATGTTCCACATGTGACAGTCTGTTTTGATGCACACATTTATAAGATATCAACAACCACAGCTTTGCTGTGAGTTGAAAAAGAAAAGAAAACAGTGGAGGAAAAGCACTGGTTATCTCATCTCACAATCCATGACTGGATACTCAACATGCAAAATGTGCAGTATTCTGCACTTATACAGCAATGTTTGCTATGGGTTGCTGTTGAAGACTGTTAAATGTACTTTTATTATTATTAATTACAACGTCTGTATTGATCACAAACACTTACACATTCAAGTAAATCAATAACTGCGGAGAACATTAAGCAGCTGTGAAGTTAGTCAGCATTTGATAAGTATAAAAAGTTAATTGCATAAGCATAAAAAGTTAATTGCATATCCTTTAAGGGCGTTGCAATCAACCCCAGCATTTTTTGGCTGTTTGTGATGTCTTGACAAGTTTTTGTTCAGTAGTTTGCCATTGATTTCTGAATGACTCACACCCATACCATTTAATAAAAACAATGCAAATGCTTTAACTGTAAATGTCAATGACTATGAAGGAGGTCAGCATGACCAAATGGATAAGAATGCGTGTTCCTAAACATCTGGTATGCTGATGCCCAGGTAAGGGGTTCAACCCCTACACAGTTGGATTAAAATGTTGACCTCTCGTCCTTGACTTGGGGACGTAAATTGTCTGTCAGAGATTCGATCCTAGATCAGTTGCCAACCAAGGCTTGGAGCCTGGTCTGCACTACCATCACATTTAGTCTTGATGCTGCATTTCCTTGCACTAGGGTAAAGCTTGTACCCTCCCAGTTGTGCTCCTCTTACTGAAGCTGTTGGCCTAATGTGGGGTGTCAAGTTTGGTGAGTGCTGCCCAACATTCTGCACTAACAGAAAGCAGGTAGTACCACCTACTGTCATACGGTATAGCTCGGTCAAATGTGGCTGAGAAAGCAAAGCAGATAATCTACACTGCAAGTTTTAAAGCGCTGTTACAGCTCTCAGATAAGTGTATATATTTATTCTTCTGCTTTAGCCCTCTGTCCCCTCAAGCAACTCACTCCAAGGCCCGCCATCTTTAGCTATCCCAGAGAGCTCTGCGCATGTCCTTCGCTTGTTGTTTCATGATTGGTCAGATTTTCTGGCTCAAGTTTAAACTATGGGATAAGGAAGCCAGTCTTAAGCTAGCCCTCTTTCATCGCCTCTTACTATCTGTATCGTGGGTTACAGTGTGGTAATTTTTATTTTTAATTTTGCGCTCGCTCGCTTTGAAGTCAAGCGTAGCCCATACACACAGCATCTAGTAGTGCTGGACTGAATTTTGCGTGTGGATTAGCTTTCCCTATTAACAGTGTCCCTCGCCATCAGGCGAACCCACTCCGACTTCAGAGGTACTTGTAATTTACGTCCCCAAGTTAAAGACGAGAGGTCCACACTTTAGTCCAACTGTGCAGTATAAGGGTTGAACCCCATACCTCGGCATCAACACACCGGATTTTTAAGAACACGCATTCTTATCCATTCTGTCATGCTGACCTACCAGTGTGATACAATTCTTTACCTCTCTTAAGGAGCCTCTTAACACATAAGCGGTATCTTCCCTAGTTGCTTCTTACGATATGCGTGGTCGGTTACAGGGTTACTGTTCTTTGCTTCCCTTTAGTTTCCTGGTAGTACACGTTTACATTTATTCTTCTCTCCCCCTCTCTGTCTTCATCTCTGTTTCTCTCACTCTTACTCCCTCTTTCACACTTTGTCTTTCCCCCTCTCACTGTCTATCTTCCTCTCAGTGTCTCTCACACTTTGTCTGTACATCTCTCTCTAACTATCTGCATCTTGCTCCCTATTACGTTTTGACTTTCTATGTCTCTCCTACTTTGTCTGTACATCTCTTTCTGAGTATCTGTATCTTGCTCCCTATCATGTTCTGACTCCCTATGTCTCTCCCACTTTGTACATCTCTCTCTCTATCTGTATCCTGCTCCCTGTCTCTCCCACTTTGTACATCTCTCTCTCTATCTGTATCTTGCTCCATGTCTCTCCCACTTTGTACATCTCTCTCTAACTCTGTATCTTGCTCCTTGTCACGTTCTGACTCCCTATGTCTCTCCCATTTTGTCTCTACATCTCTCTCTATCTTTATCTTGCTCCCTATCACGTTCTGACTCCCTATGTCTCTTCCTCATAGCCTCTCTCTCTCGTCATTAAAAAAAATGCAAACAGGTTTATTGACACACTGAACCTGGAGTCAAACAAATAGACAATGTGCCTATTCCTGCATGTGACTGTGTCCTAATGTGCCAAGTCATGGAACTGCAGTACTTATACCTTGTACAAGATCACTATCATTAGTTCATTGCTTTAGCATATGCTCATGATCTGTTGTTTGTATAATATATTTTAGTGCTAAATGCAGAACCTTTACCTGTCTAAGATAGTTTAGACAATTTATGATGATCATACATTTAAGATTTAAGATTTAATTTTCTAGTTGTATAGGCATAAACTGTATGAACCATGTGAATTACAAATCAGTTGACTTAGCTCAGTAATTACATAATTAAAACAACACCTTTGGAAGAGTTATTTATTTACAATTCTGAAATCAGCGATATGTTTGTAATTGTACCTGGGATTTATCAATCTTGAATACATTTATTCTTATGATAATGCACAATTTGGATGGTTTACCGCATATTTAATCTTGTTTCCAAGTGTATGTTTTGTGGTTCTGGTAGCATTGTATGCCAGTTAATGAGTTAATTTAATTAAAGAATTAGATTTCATATCTGGCACAGTACTGTCCTTGTATAGTTACTTGAGGGGGTGTTCATTCAGTCTGCTTTGTGCTTTTATCTTCTTCTTCTACTTCATCATCTTTTTTATTTGTGTTCGCTCACTTTTGAACTCAAGCGTAGTCCATACACACTGCTTCTAGTAGTGTTAGACTGAATTTTGTGTGTGGATTAGCTTTCCCTATTAACAATGTTCCTTACCATCAGGCGAACCCACTCTGACTTAAGAGGTTCTTGTAATTTACGTCCCCAAGTCAAGGACGATAGGTCAACATTTTAGTCCAACTGTCAGCATCAGCACACCGGATGTTTAAGAATTTGCGTTTTTATCCATTCGGCCATGCTGACATACACTCCATCATCTTCATATCCTTTCTCTTCTTCTTCTTTTTTCAGCTTTTTCTTCTTCTTCTCCACCGCTGCAGCCTACTCCTTCCTTGTCTTCATTTCTTCTTTGTTTGCCTTTTGTCTCCCAATGGAGTGTAGAGGGTTAACCAACTCACGTCAAGCTCTTGGCTAATTTTGTGTGTGTTAAGTTGGATTTTATACATAATTGTTTGTGTTAAGCTGGATTTTATACATAATTGTTTGTGTTAAGTTGGATTTTATAGCTAGACTTTTCTACAAGATGGGGTAGCCTGTCTCACACCACCCCTCCCTAGCTGTCTCTTAAGACATGCAAGGTAGGTTGGTTATTACCACTCCTTGCTTCCCTTATCTGTTGATCTAGTACTATATTATTGTTGTTGTGTAGTTGCATCAATGGGAATTCATTAAGTTCTGCAGTTATACTTTGATTTGTTATGTAGGCACATGGTCGAACTCATTTATCTTGCTCCACAGTATGTTATTTACTTCTTTTCATAATCATAATGATCATTACTGATATTATGATTATTGTGATTGCTGTTTTTGTTTTATCTGATAACTGTCCTCACCCGGATAATTGATAAATCCATTGGTGCAAGCCACTCAGTTTTGTTTTATCTGATAACTGCCCTCGCTTGGATAATTGATCAGTCCATTGGTGCAAGCTGAACAGTTTTGGTTTATCTGATAACTGCTCTCACTTGGATAATTGATCAATCCATTGGTGCAAGCCAAACAGTTTTGTTTTATCCACATTTGATAATTGATCGATCGACTGGTGCAAGCCATATATTTTTGTTTGATCTGATAACTGCCCTCACTTGCATAATTGATCGATCATCCATTTAGTGATGAATGTCTATAAAACTTAGGGGCTAGACTGACTGCATCATCCATTTAGTGATTGCTTGTTCTTTGTAAGACTTTGTCCCCATAACATCCTTTCAGAATCCCCCTCTACCATAAACCAGATGTCCCGCCACTATTGCTGTCATTGGTTAATGATCTAACGCAGTGTTTCCCAACCTTGTTTGTGCTATGCCCCACCTAAGCCTTTATAAAATTCTTATCCCCCCCCCCCCCCCCCAAATCCCACATTACATATACATTATTTTTAATATTCAAAAATTGAAATGTTCACTAAAGAAACTTAAATGATACGTTTTAGGAAGAAATCAATAGGAAATTATTGAGCAAACACAGTAAGTAAATTTTCAAAACATATAATGGAGAACTGAAATTCAAGTACAAAATAATTTTAATGAAAGATGTTTCTATATTATTTTAATTAGTAATTATTTATTATTTAAATTTAGTGAGATCCTTGCGCTTGATGCTTGCTGCAAAGAGATTTTATGTCAGGTTCCAATTTAGTTAACTTCAGTCTCAAGTCTGCCCATTTTGTTATATCCAGCCGATTTCTTCCATTTTCGAATTGACCCCCTTAACAATCGAATTGCCCCACGTTGGGAAACACTGATCTAACGCGCGTTGAACCCATCTTACATTGTGCTCTTTGTCTTCTCAGCGGACCCTATCCACCTCACTCTATAATGATCGTTACCAGACAAATATAAAACTGTGCAGTTTTATAATACTGCAACTGGTACCTTGCCGTCTTGATAGATGATAGTTTGTAACATTGTGTTTAAAAAAAGGCATAATAACTACCAGGGGATGCAGGGACCAGGGATGCAGTTATACCTTTCCATAGCACAAAGCCTGGGCTGAATTGTAGAAACCATGTGTTTCCCATGCAACATGATCCCTCTCTCAGCCTGCCTAGTTTACTCCAGAGGAAATGTAAGACCAATACATCTGGAACAAGACAAGCTGCAGAAGCTGCCATGTCAGCTAAGCAATGCTCTAACCTCCTGTCTGTCAGAGCTTCGATCCTAGATCAGTTGCCAACCAAAGCTTAGGATCTGGTCTGCACTGCTATCACATTTAGTCTTTATGTTGCATTTCTTCACACTAGGGTAAAGCTTGTACCCTCCCAATTGTGCTCCTCCTCTTGAAGGCGTTGGCAGAATGTGGGGTGTCGGATTTGGTAAGCGCTGCCCAAAATTGGGCGCTAACAGAAAGCAGGTAGTACTGTCTACTGTCATACTGTAGCTCAGTCATATCTGACTAAAACCTGACAGAATTAAAATACTCCTATACTCTTTGAAACACTGTGTGGTAAAACCAGATTGTAGTTGTTTTCTTTACAGAATCTCACTGTACACTATTTGTTATACGTAATATTGCCATATCCCTGTTGTCTACCCTGTTTGTTATTCATAATATTGCCATACCCCTGCTGTGTACCCTGTTTGTTACATATTATATTTCCATATCCCTACTGCAGTTAACTGGCCTCCCTAGGTACAGTATTCAACAACACATCTGTTGGGAATATAATCAATAATATACTCCTAGTAAGTAATTATATTATCGGGTGCGCAAGTGTGATGGAGATGAAACTGTACTGATGATAATATCAGCATAGTGGGGGGGGGGGGGGGTGATGGTTTGACGTCTGGGCTTGTAGCCTTTTAAGTGAGGTAAAGATTAGCCACCTATTCCTCCGTGCATTAAGGTTGACAAAATGTGATGGCCCTTTCACATCGCAGACCTGTAGCAGAAAACTGCATTGAGGAACATTATTATTGTCATTAAGTAATTATATTGGTTCATCCAGTGGAACACTTTTTCTTGGATTGAATGTCTAGCCTTCTCGTAAAGGTGCAAATAAGTTGGTAGACCCTGTGCACTTCGCATATATTCAAAATCCCTTGGCAGTTGAAAAAGCCATCCAGATAAGTCACTGCCGAAGCTACATTTGCAAATACTAAGCCAGTTACTATAACAATTGTTGGACACCATCATTCAGTGCTTTGCCGGCAACCATGCTTCTCCACAAATTATGATCTCTGACGACATGGATCAATTCGTGTGTTGACTCCCTTCCATGTCATGACACAAGTCTGTCAAGAATTTTCTCACATTGTCTTCCTCTATCTCTATTTCCACAAATCTTTCCGTGGTCACAAAATGTTCCAGTTTTTATCTTCTCATAATGTGGCCAAAAATGATGACTGCTCCTTTCTGATGTTTGTGTTAAGTTGTCTTTGCAGTTTAGCTTCCCTGAAAATGTCCAGATTGCTCATTTTGGCTGTCCAATTAATTTTCAGTATTCTTTTATAACACCACATCTCCAAGGCTTCCGGAGATTTGTTTTCGCCTGTTTACTAATTGTCCAGGATATATTAAAGTTGGTTCTATGTAACAAACAAGAATTATTTTTCTAACTTTCAAGGACAAAGACTTTTGCACAAAATGTTCTTTATTTGATGGAATGCAGTTTTTGCTTTTCCTGTTCTGTTCTTTATCTAAGTGATGTATCTTCCATCTGATGTTAGCCAAATGCCCAGATATGTGAGGTTCAGAACCTGCCCCAGAATAATGTCATTTACTTTAATTGCACATTTAAACACAATCTGTTCCTTTGATATCATCATGCCTTCTGTCCTTCTATTATTCAAGCTAAGGTCCATTTAGAGCATTATTTACATCATACTTAATTCTAGTGTGCACATATTTAGATCCTCACCAATGCTAAAGAGTTTGCGCACTATGCTGAGATTCTCCTTGTGTATTCTATCAGAAGTTACCGGAGACCTTATGCAGATATTCATGTGCAATGAAAGAAATCCTTAATGAAAAACACAACAAAAACATGATACCGTTTCTAAATCATCATCAGATTAATGGTGTGTCTTGCCACCTGGCATGGAGGATCATACCACTCTACAACTTCAATTCTCTATATTTATTAACTTATGTCCTGATATCTTTCCATGCCATGATGTAACACTATCCAGGAACCTCTCTCCCTGCCTTCTTTTATCTCTGCTTCCATTAATCAGTGTGTTCCCGTCTTTCTCTTCTCTTGATGTAGCCGGCAAATTTTAACTGTCCTCTTCAAATAATTTTGCAGCCCTATGCAGAAAACAGTTTCCATCTGAAATCTGATAGTGCTGTCTGAAATGCAGGGGATTATTGTGGTAATGGAGATGTGGTTTTGGAGAAGAATGTTGAGAATGCACAGGAAAAGAACCCGTGCTAAGGTTTTGTGAGCTGCGGGAGTAACAAGATTGCCTGTTAAAGCTGTAAGAAAATTAAAGGGGCATATCAGCATAATACATGGCATAGAGAAATTGGTCTTGTGTATGAAAATACTATACAAGAGAGGCATGTTCTAGAAACTGGTGGTGGCAGGGGGGTTAACTTGCTTGCCTGAGTTCAGTCTCAAGCAGTGACAGGATTATTTGTCCATCTTGTACGACTCTTGTGACCCAGCCTCATGTAACGGGTATCTGATAATTTTCAGAATTTTCTGGGAATCATCTGGGAAAGGTGGTGAGGAATGGAACTGGTCAACCCACCTCATCATGCCTTGGCCTAGAATATTTGAAGGCCTATTACTTCAGAACCTGGCAGCATTGTATGCTCTTGGACTGCCTTCTTTAACGTAACCTTCACGGCTTGTCCTGAGCAGCGTGTATTTATTTTGCACATATGCTAACCAAATACTTAGCTCATTTCCATTTTGTACACATATGTTTCAGTACACAGGGATCTGTCAGGACATCCCTGCCTCTCTGTGTGTCTGTGTATCTTGCTATCTGTGGGTGTCTGTTTCTCAAGCTGTCACTTCCTCTTTTTTATATTATTAATGGGACGCAGAGGTTCTATACTGGCCAAGACCTACTATAGTCTGTTTACTTTTGTCGGCCCCAATATAAAATTCCATATCTCAGTAACCAACTGAGGAAAAATGATGAGATTTAGCATATAACCTTATCATTATGCCCACCCAACAAAAAAATATGTGTTCTGGAGATTGTACAGCAGATTTCAATGTTTGCTTATATGCGGTATATAATTTATAGGTCAGAGATGAAGTGCACATTATTAAATGTATTACGTCTTCACACGGAAACATTAGCGTTGAATAGTTAATTTTATCATGGGACATGGGATTGGCCTCATGACAAAAGCCTCGCGTAGTGGAACGGGGCATTACTGTAAAACAAGTTTGTTAGCGAGAAATCATTAGTTTTTAACCAAAACATCAAAGAAATGTCGCCACTTTCTATGGATTTAAGTTGCTTTTGGACCTATCAAAGACATATTCCTTAGGTGGGGGTAAATATAAGACGGCTGGAAAAAATTCATAACGATGCAACAGACAGTTTTCAAAATAATTGATCGTGAATGAAGGCATTCATTTCTGGACAGACTATAACACATTCTAGTCATGCGTCCTACGCAACAGGTCCCTTCTAGGTCCTGGCTAACATAGTAGGATCGCTGATTCTTCCGAAGTCAGAGAATATCTGCCTGCACTGCGAGGAACCACCAGTCTGCACACCAATAAGCCAGACATGGGACAAATGATACTCACGCAAACCTCGCGTCCTGTATGACATCACACTGATGTTGGACAACAGGATGTCTTCATCCGACATACAGGACTTCGCGCTGGAGTTCACAGCCAGCGAACACAAGCAAGCAAGCATATTATTAATATTATTATTATTCAAAGAACCTCAATGGCTCGGAACGCTGAAGAAGAAGAAGAAGAAGAAGAAGAAGAAGAAGAAGAAGAAGAAGAAGAAGAAGAAGAAGAAGAAGAAGAAGAAGAAGAAATTATTACTGGCACCTTGCCATCCTAACAGACATTGGTTTGTTACATTGTGCTTTTAAAAAGGCATTATAACTGCAACCCACGGCGGGGATCTGGGATGGAGTTATACCTCTCCATCGCACAAAGCCTGGGCTGAATTGTACAGACTGTGTTGCCAATGCAGCATGATCCCTCTTTCTGCCTGCTGGTTTACGCCAGAGGAAAGGTAACACTTATACACCTGGAACAAGACAAGCTGTTGGATCACTAAGGCAGTACCAGTTGCAGACCAAGGCTTCGGCCAGGTCTCCTTGGCCATGACATTTTGTCTTGGTTGCATTTCCTCGCAATAGGGTAAGGCTTGTAACCTCCTAATTGCGCTCCTCCATCTGATGTCATTGGCACAATGTGAGGTGTTGGGTTTGGTGAGCGCAACATCCCCAACATCCGGCGCTAACAGGATAATATTGTTATTACTATTCGTATTATTATTCGTATTATTATTATTATTATTATTATTATTATTATTATTATTATTATTATTATTATTATTATTATCAAATGGGTGCCCGTAGATTGCTAATCATGACTCTGAAATTCATTCTATCATTTGATATTTTCACAAATTTGGTGTTGTTTATATTATGTTTTTGCTGCCCATCTGTTTATGCTTTCCACATTCATCTTTCTCTGCTTGTCTGGCCCAGTATTTTCCTCACGAGGCTGACTTCTCTATTCCAACTCTTCTGTTAATATGTTCCCAAAATGTCCTTTGTCTTTCACTTATGGTTCTGGTAACTAATTTTGTACCATTTGCAGCTGTCAGTACTTCAGCATTTTTTCTTCCTCTGTGATATTCTCCACATTTTCCTCAGAAACAGTATCTCTGCTGCCTGAAGTTTATTCACCATTTTATGACTTATTGTCCTTACATTTTCAGTAAGCAGAGTTTGGTACTTTTCATGATAGTTCTTCTTTCTTCCTATCACTATCTCCCCTTCACTGTCTCTCACACTGTCTTTCTTCCTATCACTATCTCCCTCACTATCTTTCCTCCTATCACTATATCCCCCTCACTGTCTCTTAGACTGTCTTTCTTCCTATCACTATCTCCCTCTCACTGTCTCTCACACTTTGTCTTTCTTCCTGTTACTGTCTGTCTCACTCTCCCTCTCACTGTCTGTTTGGTACTTGCCATGATAGTTCTATTTTTTCATGAAGTTGCTCATTCTTCTAAAAGAAAAAAATATATATACACACACCCATGCACACACACACGCACGCATGCACGCACACAAAAAATAGGTGAAAGACTCTTGTTTCCTGTCGTCATGCAATGTACTAGATACAATGATGGAAATGGTGCAAGGCCCATAATTTTGGTGATCAAAAGGCACCGTGAGTGATCTGCTTATGTGTATGTATAAATGTGTTTGTATATGTTTCATTTACCTCCCACTGTAGTATTTCTGTTTTTCTGTCATGTTATTGTTATATACATGCATGCATATATACCACATGCACAGAGAGAGAGAGAGAGAGAGAGAGAGAGAGAGAGAGAGAGAGAGATATTTATATACAAATATGCATCCATACATCCATTGGCACCTTGCCGTCTTGACATAATAACTTTTACCCATGGCGGTAGCGAATGTGACTGATAAGGCCAATTCACGCTGTAAATGTTCGTTCACAGTGGGTGCATGTGAACACGTGGTTCATTCCACCATCATGCACCATCTTACGTCTCACAGGCTCAGTGTGTGACTTATCTGCAATAATTTTCTCCTTTGTATTTATTCCATGTTTGCCCTCCATGCAACACGTTCAGCGGCGACTTGCTCCCAATGTGTATTATCAATGCCTGTATCAATCATGTCCCGCTTACACACATCTTTGTATCATAGTAGAGGCCGACCCTGAGATCTCTTACCCATCTGTAATTCACCAAAAAAATGTCATGTCCTTTGGTATTCTACCATCATCCGTCCTCCTAAGATGTCCTATCCATCTAAATCTACGAAGACTGAGCATGGAATAAACCGTCACACAACCTGATCTTTCCAATACTTCAGTATTTGTGATTTTGTCTTGCCACTTAATACCAAGAATTCTTCGCAGAGTTCGCAGAGTTCGCAGAATATGAAAGCTGTTTAAACATTTCTCTTGTTATGAGTAAGTTGTCCAGGTTTCACTGCCATAAAGAAGAGTACTAAGGACACAGGCTTGATATACAAGGACTTTTGTTTTGGCAGTAAGCTTTCTGTTCTGCCAGACTCTTTTTCTTAACCTGTTCATTGTTGTTGCTGCCTTACCAATCCGGATGTTGATTTCCTGATCTAGGGATAATTTGCTATTTACCACTGATCCTAGATATGTAAAATGGTCTACCATCTCTAATTCGGCGTCGTCAATAAAGATTGATGGTACCCCATGTGCACATTGTGACATAATCTGTGTCTTCTTTTTGCTAATTATTAGACCAAATTCGGAACAAGCATTGGAGAATGCAGATAGTAGACATTGTAATTCTTCCTCAGAGTGGGTCGTAACTGCAGCATCATCTGCAAAAAGCAACTCTCTGATCAGTACCCTCCTAATTTTGATAACTTCTATTGGAATCCCATCCTTACCTGGAGTCTTGCCAGATGCAAGTTCATTTATAGCACACTTAACTTCTGTTATGGTGGGAAGTGTGTCCAGGTGGTCAAGAGTTGGTAGAGCCTCTATGGCGTTGAGGGCATCATCCGCTAGTTTGGTCTCACTTGACTAAAGCTCCAAATAGTGCTCTACCCATCTGTCCATCTGCTGTTTCTTATCAGTTATGATTTCTCCAGTCAACATTTTCAATGGTGCACTTCTTTTGATCATTGGACCACAGGCTTTCTTTATTCCTTCATACATGCTTTTGATGTTTCCCTTATCACTTGCGATTTGAATGGACTCACATAACTTGATCCAATAATCATTTGCACACTGCCTAGCAGCCTTTTGCACATCCTTCCTAGCTTTCATTATAGCTCACTCAGAGTGTTACGCGTTGGTCTTTCCACCATTATTACTGCGTATGCACCGACACTCGATTCCTCGTTTCTTAAGAGAGCTATCTTCTTCTTATCAATCAAGGGCTGCAGAGTCTGGCTGTTTGCCGCAAACCAGTCCTGCCTCTGATGATCCACAGTGCCGTAAACCCCTACGGCAGTTTTATAGAGAGTTTCCTTAAGTTGACCCACTTTTCATTTACTGTACAATTTTCTGATGTATCAGTGAAAGCGTCTTCAAGTTACTGTTAAAACTGAAAGCAATTTTCAGGATCGTGAGTGTTAATAATATTAAACCTGGGGCTAGATTTGTGTTTAGCTGTGTAGATTCTCTTTGGTCTCAGTCTACCCTTGCAACAACCAAAGAATGATCCGTATCACAGTCAGCACTGTGGTAACATTCGAGTCAATGATATATGGTTCAGATGTTGATGATGAAGTCCAGCTGGTGCCAATGGCCGGATCTTGGATGTTTCCATGTGACCTTATGCAGCTCTTTTGTTTTAAAAAAGGAATTTGTAATACATAGGTCATTTCTGGTGCAATGCTCCAGCAGCCTTTGCCCATTTTCATTCATGCGACCGATGTTGTATTTTCCAAGGCACACTGGCCATGAACTCGAGTCCTTGCCCACACGAGCATTGAAAGTCACCGAGCATATAAATGTAGTCAGATTTTGGAACTGCCTTGATCACAGAGTCTAACTCCTCATAGAACGAATCCTTCACATCATCAGAGGAATCGAGTGTCGGTGCATATGCAGTAATAATGGTGGCAAAACCACAAGAGGTTGCCAAGCGCAGGGATAATAGTCTTTCATTTCCTCCTGCTGGAATTTCAATCATTCCCAGTAGCGAATTCTTCACTGCAAAGGCCACACTGTGTTGCCTTTTTTCTGCCTGCCCTCTACCCTTCCAAAAAAAGGTGTAATTGTTTTCCCTGAGTGACCCTTCCTCAGCGAGGCGAGTCTCCTGCAGGCCAGCAATATCAATGTTAAGACGATTGAGTTCGGCATCAATCACAGCCGTTTTTCTCACATCGTCAATATTGGTCAAGTCAGTGGAAAATCCTGGACACATGGTTCTCACGTTCCAGGTTGCAAGCCGTAGCTTGAGGTTTCTATTTTTCTTTTTATTAGTACCTAATGCATTGGTTTTACAGCCTGCAATTCAGATTTTGTCCTAGCCCCGAGCACCCATTGAAGCAGGCAGGCTGTGGCGGATCAGCACCCAATTGGCCAGGGGCTGCCCAGCTTGAGGCGGGCGGTAGCTGATCAGTGACACCTGTAGATGTCTCCCACCGTCAGAGGCAACGCTTGGCGCCCCATCTCTACGCCAATTGACAGGGACTTATAACCCGTAACAGTTGCCTCTCGCTTTGATTCCGAGATCGGTTAAGACCAGGGATGATGTTATTGCCTCTCCATAGCACAAAGCCTGGGCTAAAGTATAGAGATCATGTGTTGCCCATGCAGCATGATCCCTCTCTTGGCCTGCCTAGTTCACTCCAGAGGAAAGGTAACACCTCTACATCTGGAACAAGACAAGCTGCAGAAGCTGCCAGATCAGCAAAACAATGCTCTTAACTATCCGCCTATCGGAGCTTTGATCCTAGACCAGCCGCCAACCAAGGCTTAGGGCCTTGTCTGCCTGCCATGACACTTTGTCTTTAGGTTGCATTTCCTCGCACCAGGGTAAGGCTTGTACCCTCCCAATTGCGCTCTTCCACCCGAAGCCTTTGGCACAATGTGGGATGTCGGGTTTGGTAAGTGCCGCCCAACGTTCGGCACTAACAGAAAGCAGGCAGTACCATCTACTGTTATATGGTAGCTCAGTCATATCTGGCTAAGGGGCGCAGAGGTGTTTCCAAGGCACCAGGGCCGGGTTATATACTGGCCAAGACCTATTGACGCGTCCTCGTTGAGCGTCCTGGGCAACAGGTCCTTTCGGGGTCCTGGCTAAAGTCAGTAGGATCGCCGATTCCTCCGAAGTTGGAGAGTGTCTGCCTGTACGGCGAGGAACCACCAGTCTGCACACCAATAAGCCAGACATGGGACAACGGATACTCACGCAAAACTCAGGTCCTGTATGACATCACACTGATGTTGGACAACAGGATGTCTTCATCCGACATACAGGACTTCGCGTTGGAGCTCAAGCCAACGAACAAAAGCAAGCAAAGCAAGCAAGCAATATCTGGCTAAGACCTGACCTGAATATGCATATATGCATCCATACACATGCATATACACACGCATATACACACACAATATGCTGAAGTAACAACTGTGGTTATACGTAAAACAATTTATTATAGCCATTAACATTGAATTTTCATATATTATTTCGGTATAGCTTATTTCTTTTTCATTTTTGATTGTGTCATATTCTCAAATTGGCCTTTTCTAACTCTTGATTATGCATTCAAACTGGTAATTTTTTTGTTTTATTTTAGCTGCAATTTTCTGCAATTTCCAGGCTTATTAGTCTATCATCCAGTTTGATGTAAATTGTTCCATGTCCCTACTACTGTAGCATCGCCGTTGTGTCTTGTTAGCGTTAATGGATTCTTATACTGTATTTTGTGTTAATACTGTATCTGGGGGAGGATAGGTTCACTGCCCTAGGTTTATGTTATATTCACAGTTTTACATATATATCTGTGTAGAAGTTAGCATATGTTGATTTATCTGTTTTTATGCTTTTGAAATTATTGTTAAAAGTGTGTTATTTGGTGCTGTTGGGGGTAGGTTTTCTTAATAAAAATGTTGAGTAAATGAGAATTCTGTGGTGATGAGTAGGTATGTGGATATGAAAAATCTGGCCTGGAGAATGACAGTGTGTAATCACAGTGGATATATTATTAAGATATATGGTGGTATAGAGGTATGGCAGATAGTGTCTTCTTTAAGGAAAAAGAACATCACAATGTAATATCCAAGTAGAGGTCAGCTTGGCTGAGAGGTTTGCAATATTTAAATGTTCTCTTTTGATGATGGCACAATGGATTCGTTCCACACACTGGTCAGTTGGATTTAAGCGTTGACTTCTTGTAATGGCAGACTGCTCAACAAATAGCCAATAGGAGCTGCGGTTCATTGCAACATCCTGCAAAAAACATCCAATGGATTTAAACGTCTAAGTCTGTCAACTGTAATCTCCTACCTGTAGTACCTTGTGGTGTAGGACAGGGGGGAACTTGAGCCTGAGGAATTAAAGCTGCCTCGCTAGTGCATTCGCCATGAACTGTGCAGGGTAGGGTTTTCTTTTTATCCCTGACAGAAAAAATCCACACCTTACCGAGAATTCAAACCTGGGTCTCCTGAATGAGAACCTGCCATTTTAGCCACTCGGCCAGCCAATTTTTACATCCAAGTAAATGGGGAAATTCTTAAACAGATGAATTATCAAAATTGTATTGGAACTGTCCTAACATGTTATGGAAGATGCCTTTTAGAGATTTGGAAAAGAATCACTATTGAAAAAAGTAGCCTTTTGCAAAAACATAAAACTTACACCAATTTAAAACAACAACAAAAAACTATCAATTGCTGTGAGAAAAAGAAAGTTACAGGGCTATATAGAAACTGTACTGCTTTATGGATGTGAAACATGGACAATAATCAGACAAGCTGAGTAACATCTAATGGCAGTGGAAATGTGGTTTCTGTGGAAAATGCAAAGAATACCATGGGCAGACAGATAAATAAAAGAGCAAGTCTTACAAGAAACAAATGAAAAACCGTAAACTGATTAGAGAAATTAGACGTAGGCAGTCAAGATGTTTTGGGCACATTACGAGAAGAATTAATTGATGAACTTGTAAAGTAAAGTGAAGTACCTTTTTGGCCTTTTTGCATGCCCTTAGTCATGGTACACTCGGCGTATGGTGCAAGTCTCATATTTGTATAGGCCATGCAGCACTTTGTGGGTGATACTGTGAATATCTGCCTAGCTCCTTCACTTCCCCAGACATTTACTGTGACTCATTCTAGGCAGGCTGAACCTAGGAAGCTATGTACATTTACAAATCCACCACAATGCAGATTCAAGCCTCCCCGCAATGCAGATTCAAGCCTCCCGGGAAGGTTAACCTGGTCAACAAATGCCCGCAGAAGTCGGATGTGTAGGCCTAACGGCGCAAGATCGCAGCTCTGCTGTAAACAGGCACAACGCAATCACATCCAAAAAAAAAAAAAAAAAAAAAACACCGGATGAACGAAGAAGAAGAAGAAGATTCAAGCCTATGACCATGGCACTGGCAAGCCAGTGTTTAGCTACTATGCCACTGTGGCTTCCTAACCCAGAAACAAATTAATGATTAGTGTTTAAAGGAAATGTACGAGTCCATGTCAGGCACATGGTCTCTACTGTATTGTAGAACAGGACAGGAGTCAATATTTTCTTTGGCAGCTTCAAAAGCTCTGTGTTTGCTGAGGGTATTTTGAGATATTGCGTGTCAGTGTGTGAACTTGCTTGTCAAGATGTCTTTAGGTTGAACTGTTGCCTGGGAAGCTAAGAACTGTCTGGCCTTTTTCCCCCCATTTAATATATATATATATATATTTAAATATTGAGCACAACCCACTACTGGCAACGCCGATCACATTCTAGTATGAACCTAAGGCCTATCCACGTCAATATGGAAGCACTATACTCGAGTTTCGCCCTCGTTTGAGAAGTCCTGATCGTTCGGGTCCCATCGATTGACGGACGTCGGTTGCGGCGATTGGGCAATCTTGAGCATGGCCTACAATGGGTAGCGTTGTGATGTTCTGTTGTGATAATTTGGTGTGTCCAGTGTGTGCCGCGTGGTTGCACACCCGCTTCACACGCGTGATCCGGGACTGTTTCCGGATCCGGTCAGGGATATGCACTACTGACGAGCTCAAACGAGGGCGAAACTCGAGTATAGTGCTTCCATATTGACGTGGATAGGCCTTAGGTTCATACCAGAATGTGATCGGCGTTGCCAGTAGTGGGTTGTGCTCAATATTGAAATTTCAAATCCCGAAACAACCACATAATCAATTGATTATTGCTCACTGGATTTAGGAGGCCTGGTGTTCCTTGCCAGTGAGAAGTCCTGATCGTTCGGGTCCCATCGATTGACGGACGTCGGTCGCGGCAATTGGGCAATCTTGAGCATGGCCTACAATGGGTAGCGTTGTGATGTTCTGTTGTGATAATTTGGTGTGTCCAGTGTGTGCCATGTGGTTGCACACCCGCTTCACACGCGTGATCCGGGACTGTTTCCGGATCCGGTCAGGGATATGCACTACTGACGAGCTCAAACGAGGGCGAAACTCGAGTATAGTGCTTCCATATTGACGTGGATAGGCCTTAGGTTCATACCAGAATGTGATCGGCATTGCCAGTAGTGGGTTGTGCTCAATATTTAAATTTCAAATCCCGAAACAACCACATAATCGGGCGTGTGTGAGGTTGGGGGTGGTTGGGGTAGGGTGTGGGTGGGTTTTCTTGTGAGATGGATGGATGGAAGGAGGGATGAATGGACGAACAGATAAGCTCTGATCTATTGTGTTTCAATAAGAAGCTGTGCATGTGATCGTTGTAAGCAGTGCCATGTCTTGTTTTACAGCAGTTGAAGACATGTATAGCTCTATATCAGTGTTTGTTGGGTATTTATTTCAGGTAGTAACGCGGCTTTTGTAATTTTTGTCTAGTACACGCTCTGCCTACCTCTTCCTTGTACTCTCTCCCTTATTCTGTGTGTGTGTATGTCTCTCTGTTTCTTATCTCTCTCTCTCTCTCTCTCTCTCTCTCTCTCTCTCTCTCTCTCTCTCTCTCTCTCTCTCTCTCTCTCTCTCTCTCTCTCTTTCTCTCTTGTGCAGTTATAGTCTATTATGTTAGTTCTGTTCTATCCTTGTCATGTTTTCCAGCATGTTAATTAGGAGCTCTGATGGCCTAGTGGCTGGGTCACTTGTTTTTGTGCAGTTACAGTTACTTGGGTACTTAACTCCATAAACTCCACTATGGAGCAAGCACGACAGGAGGCTTGCAATCATCAGAAGTCCCCCTTTGCTGAATATTTTCTTCTATCTATATAACATTTTTATAGTATCATACTATAATCAGTTGTGGACCTGGCAATGGCAAGACCAGTGTGTCATAGTCAATAAGTGTGTATCTTCATGAACTCACTAAAAATATCTGCCACCAAAAATATCTGCCACCAAAAGCATCCAGTGCTGCTATCATTCACCGTTCACAAACTGGATTCAGTTCAGACAGCGCAGAACACTCCAGAGACAGTCCGTCTTCAGTGTCAGGTATAGAACCTGAAGAAGCTCTGGTGGTGAAGCGAAATCAGCGTCTGCGTATAAGGTTTATTAGGGCAATACGACCCTTTGAAATGTACGACGCTCTCTGGGTCAAGCCCTGGGACGGCATACGAGCATGATACTGTGTATGTAATGTTGGTGTTTTAAAATTGTTGTTCTTCATTTATAATAATTTGTATGGGTATGAATAATACACTATTTTGTCTTTTATATAAGTATCGGTAATATACTATTTTGTATTTTATGTAAAGTTAGTTGCATATCCTTTACAGGATGTAGCAGTCAACCCCAGCATTTTTGGGCTGTTTATGATTCCTGGGCAACTTTATGTTCAGTAGTTTGTCATTGCTTTCTGAATAACTGGCACCCATACTATTTAATAAAAAAAACCAACACAAGGCAGTCTGCTACCAAATCACCCACTGCTGTGTTTTGAACGCGGTATGTGGGATTACAAACTGCATCCGTGACCTCTTTGCCATGGAGCCGTCATATTTTATATAGGTATCCATAATAAACTACTTTATCATTTATATAGTTATCGGTAATACACTATTTTATCTTGTATAAAGGTATAGGTAATACATTAGTTTTTCGTTTATATATTGATATAGACAATACACTGTTTTTGCATTTATGTAGGTGTAGGCAATACACTGTTTTCAGTCATGTAGGTATCGGTAATATACTATTTTTGTCATTTATATAGTGATGAATAATACTCTAATTTGTCATTTATCAATACACTATTTTGCTATTTATATAAGAATAGATAATACACTATTTTGTCATTCATTTAGGGGTAGATAATCATTGTTGTATGATTTATATGTATAGATAATCACTATTGTGTGATTTACAGAAGTAAAGGAAAAAAAAAAGTCTCCCTGGCAAAGTGGTTAACGACGCTGCTCGTAATCCTGTATACTTTAGTAAGAAACAGCTGCGCGAGATACGGCAGTGGATCGCGTCGCGTTGGTTACTTACGGAGGTATGTGAGCTAGTCGTTCAGAAAGCAATGGCAAACTACTGAACATAAAACTTGCCAAGACATCAACAACAGCTGAAAAATGTTGGTGTTGACTGCAATGTCCTGTAAAGGATATGCGAGAAAAAAAAAATGGAAAATAAACTATTTTGTCATTGACTGTGAAAGCTGGAAGATTTTCCATTAAATATGTATAGGAATAATTAAGTTTGGATGTGAATTCTGGACAATCAGTAATGAAATGAAGAAAGCAGTGGTAGTGGAGACCGTTTGATTGATTGATTGATTGATGAATTAGGAACCGACATCACAGCATTCAGGGCATTCCCATAAGCACTCCTCCCCATCCTCAGCAGCCAGCGAAGAGTTCCTACACTAATAGTACCAGTAGAAATCTGATTATATGTCCGTCTCGCCTTTCCTCTGAGCGTTGAGCGTCGGCCAGATCCCCTCGTCATTCCTCGCTGCATCATTCTTGCCAGACCATGGTAATCCATTTGCTCCTCCGGGATGTGCACATGCTCCCACAAGGCCGCAACCACGTCTGCCTTGTCATGTATCAATACTCCACCAATTTTTGCAGAGCCAGTCAATCTGTCTGTCTGTTATTTAGTGTCTGGAAACTGAACTGATATCACATATCTAATTACAGAATTGATATCACATTTCTAAGAACAAAACTGCTATCCAGTATCTAACTATAAAATTAGCATTAAGTTTCTAAGTACAGAATTAGTATCTAGTTTCATTTGCATAATAAATAAATTCTACTTTCTATTTACAAAATAACTGATATCTAGTTTCCAATAACAGAATTCACATCTAGTTTTTAACTCATAGATTTATCTAGTTTTTACTCATAGAAATATCTAATTTCCACCACGGAACTAATATAACATGTTCACATAAAGAACAAATATGTAGTATCTAATCACAGAACTGATATCTAGTTTCTATTCACAGAACCGATGTTTAGTTTTCACTCACAGAACTAGTATCAAATGTTTGCGTAAAGAACCAGTATTTAGTTTCTAATTAGAGAACACTATTGCCTAAAGAGCTAATATCTAGTTTCTAATCACATAAAACTTTTGCTTAAAGAATTATTATCTAGTTTATATTACAGAACATGTTTTCTTAAAGCACTGACATCTATTTTCTAATTACAGAGTACTTTTGTGTAAAGAACTAATATCTAGTTTATACTTGCCGAACACTTTTGCTTAAAGAACTAATATTTAGTTTCTAATTACTGCTGCTTAAAGAACTAATATTTAGTTTCTAATTACTTCTGCTTAAAGAACTAACATTTAGTTTCTAATTACTGCTGCTTAAAGAACTAACATTTAGTTTCTAATTACCGCTGCTTAAAAAACAGACATTTAGCTTATAATGACAAAACATGTGTGTCTTACAGAGCTATTCCAGACCCCAGCAACCAGAAGCTGCTATGGCAGAAGCCTCCCCTGACTGTACTGATAATTCGCAAACACCAGGATGACTCGGTCCTGACCCCATTCAGGGACCTAGTCATATGGTTAATTCAAGTATGTGCTGGTCTATTAGTCATTGTGAAACCTTTTGTTTTAAAGTTACGAAATTATACTGAACAAAATAGTAGATACTGTTGAAGTTAATTCCTCCATCTTCTATGTCTGGAGCTGTGATGATGTATTAGTTTGTACACCTGCCTGATAAGACAAGCCCAGGGTTTAATCTCCAACAGAGGCAGGATGATTTTGTTCTGACCAGTAGAGCTGTGGGATCAACCCAGCCTCATAAAAATGGGTACAAAACAATTTTCAGACGACGAAGAAACGGTGAGAGTAAAACAAGCTGTTTACAACATGCTCATGGGTGAGACACTGAAAAAAAAGGCAAAAAAAGCAACTAAACCAAAGGACGTGTCCTTATAAGGACTGCATCCTATCAAAATCAGACGAGCCAGGAGCCAACACTGACTAATTCCCCCAGCTGATGTCACAGGCATAAATACTTCAAAATCGATAAGCAGCTAACACTGGTACAGAAACCAAAACAAACTTATCCCGCACCATTAACCATCGCAAATATAACCGATGCTGGTTGAATGGGTGGAAAGTTTATTTTTTTTTTTTACAAATCGGAATTGGGATCGGAATGTTCAGAACTTATGGGAGTTGTCTGGAAAGGGAAGAGGACAATAAAGATGACAGGCCATAGTAATGTAGCCACTGGCACTGTATCCGTGTATCCATGCAGGTGAAAGATGTTTTAAGGTATTTAAATGTAGAATACCCCAAGCAAAATCAGCATTTAACAAGATGAAGAATATTCTGTGCAATATAACTTTGTCAGTCGAGGGGAGAAACTAGAACTGTTAAGAGCTATATCAAGTCAATCCTAATGCATGGAAGTGAATTATGGACAATTAATAAACTAGTAAGGAATTATGTGGAAACTGCAGAGATGTGGGTTTATACTTGGTGTTTGTAAAGTCTTACTACACTCTTTTCTAAGCCGAGTCCCTTGGGTTTCAGGGTCTGGCCATCACTCGCCACCTGCTCGTGGAGGCGAGGTCTCGGAGGTTTGACGCTGAGCTGCCAGCGTCTGCAGCCTACTTTGTGCCAGACGTATTGGTTACCCATTCCTCTGGAAAACATAAGGTTAGGCCGAGAGAAGGAACATGTCGTTTGGGCACCACATGCTTCTCTGAAGCTCTGGCCAGGCATTGTGATGGAATATTGGCCACATTCCAACTCACATACTTTGGTCTGTCAGGCAAGACTGCAAGGTGCCACTCACTCACTACACTTTGTATGTAGAATAAATTTGAAAAATCTTTTCTTCTGTTGATAACACCATTCTGTTTGGAGTGCAAAGAATTTCTCCAGCAGACGACAGTCATTCGCTGCATATTGCTTCACGATGGACTGTGGAGCACATTTTTTTAATGACATCAGTGTACTTCATTTTTCAGATTTATTCTACATATAAAGTGTAGTGAGACTTTACAAACATGGGATAGATGAATGATTAAAACACCATGGGCATATAAAAAGTGTAAAGAAGATAGCTTGAAGAAAGTTAACTTACAAAGAGAACTGGCTATTTACATCACAAGGTGACAGTCCACATTCTTTGGGTGCTTCATGAGATGAGGAAAGCCTGAGTATGTGCTGACAACGTGAAAGACGAAGTGGAGGTGAGGCATGGAAAGACTAAAGGAGAAGATGATAGACATTTTGACAACATAGCATGGCAGAAAAACAATATCAGAATTGATTGGCAGTTTGCGAGACAGAAAGCTATGGAGAGACATGATCACCAACATAACACAGCATGAACAATAAGAAGAAGAAGAAATGTATAGTGGCTGTTTTTGTGTGTGTAATTGTTTTTGTTGTTAAGTATTGTAATTGAAATCAGTTTATTATCATTGCCAGGAGAAAAACATGGTTGTGCATGTGGAAAAGATGGTGTTGGAAGAACACTTTCTTCAGCAAGACGAGAAGTTTCAACTCATTAAGAACAGGCTCAGGGTCTTTAAAGAAGGTGAGTCCTTGAAGAAGATCATCACTGTGTAAGGTCCTGTTCTCTACAAGTCTAATGCATTGGCATTCAAGAAGCGCAGTTGGGAGGATGCAAACCTTATCCTGGTGTGAGAAAATGCAACCTGAAGACTAAATGTCATGGCAGGGCAGACCAGATCTTAAGCCCTGGTCGGCAACTGGTCTAGGATCGAAGCTCAGACAGGCAGACAATTAGAGCATTGTTTTTGTTTGCTGATCCGGCAGCTTCTGCAGCTTGTCTTGTTCCAGATGTATTGGTGTTACCTTTCCTCTGGAGTAAACTAGAGAAGCCGAGAGAGGGATCATGTTGCATGAGCAACACATGGTCTCTACAATTCAGCCCAGGCTTTATGCTATGGACAGGTTATTATGCCTTTTCTTTGAAGCACAATGTAATAACCTATAGTTTGTCAAGATGGCCAGGTGCCAGTGAATTGGCACTCATGTTGTCTACGCCTTAAGCAGGATTTGTATCTGTTGTTGCAAGGTTGAGACTTTTCTTCTGATTGGTACCAAAGTACCATCTCTCTAGGGACTGTTGCATGGCGGCTATCCTTCCTGTCTCCAAATCCAGACACCAGTGGGATGGGCAAGACTGGTGCTAGAACTTCATCTGTGGAGAGACATATTAGGATTACCAGGTCGTGATTCAGCACTGCACAAACAGACTTGGTGGGGGTTAGGCTTGGATTGGACGTGTTTGCCCCACACATTGCAAATATTTATTGGTCATGTTTGCTCCACACATTGTAGATATTTATTGGTCATGTCTATGTCAGGCTGTGGTAGTCATCCGCCCTCTTTTGCCAGTCTGTCAGCCTCTTCGTTTCCAGGTATACTGCAATGTGATAGGATCCACTGTATTACAACTTTTTGGATTTCTGGCATAGACCATGGAGTGCTGCTCTTAGGTCATTTAGTTCTGTGCTGTTATTGCTCTTCAGTATTGAGACAACTGACTTTGCATCTGTGAAGATAGCTATTTGCTTCTCTTTATTTTCCTCCATCAGGAGCATTTCTGCTGCAGTTTTCAAAGCCTCTACCTCCGCTTTGAAGTTACTTGAAAATTTTCCAGTTGCCATTGAATGTGTTTTTTTACTCCATTTTTTAAATTTAGGAGAATTCCTCCTCCTCCATTCTCTATTGAATTTTTGGCTGATCCATCTGTATATGCATGGGTCCAATTGCTGCTTGGGTAATGTTCTTTTATGTAGTTTAGGGTTATTTCTCTTCTTTCGGTTTCATGCTGAGTGTTCTTTTTCTCAATACCAGGAATGTTTTCTATCATCTCAGGCAGTTGCTGCTGTCTCCAAGCTGGGAACTTGTGTGCATTGTGTATGGGCTTGACTGTTGATATGTTAAGTATAGGATCTGCCCTAATCCTTCGTTTTGCAGTTTCTACAAAGTTGCTACGCTTCAGTCTTCCCTTTCCAAAACCATTAAATCTGTTGTACATAGGGTGGTCTGTCAATCTTCTAAATTTTTCTGCTTGTTGCTGGGCTCTGCTATCTCTTCTATCCTGCATTGGTTGTAAACAAGTGATCTTTTCTAGTTCATTAATAGGCGTTGTCTTCAGGCTTCCAGTTATGATTCGCATTCCTTGGTTTTGGACTCTACTTATTTTGTTAAAGTTTGACTTAGCTGCTGTTGCCCAAGATGCAATGCCATATTCCAGTACTGGCCTCACCCGTCCAGTATATAACTTCTTGAGAACTTTCTCATCAGCTCCCCACGTTGTACCAGCAAGCTTTTTCATGATTGCCATTCTCTGCCTTCCTCTTGTTCGATTTTTCTCAACCTGTGTCTTCCATGTCAGGCGACGATCAAAGGTGACTCCTAGATAGTTTGGATTTTCTTCATGGCGCAATATTTTTCCATTCAATACCAGCTTAGGTTGCTGAGTTTTATTTGAGAGGGAGAACACTGTGCATGTTGTTTTCTCCTCACTTATCTTCACTAGCCATGATTTTGACCAGTCCTCTAGCGCTAATAAGGCTTGCTGTATTCTGCTGTTAGCTGTACTAATATATTCTTCAGATGTCCATATGGCTAGGTCATCTGCAAAGGAGGATGTGTGTACTCTGGCTGGAAAATTTTCTGTGATGTCATTTATATATGCTAGGAATAATGTTGGTGAAAGAACTCCTCCTTGGGGGACACCTTGCTCCAGCAGCATCATTTTGCTGGTTTGTCCTTGTACTTTTGTCCTGGCAGTTCTGTTCTCAAGGTAGTGGCTGATCCATTTATACATTTTTCCACAAACATGCATGTTTTGCAGTTTTACTTTCAGTCCTTCCTTCCATACTTTATCAAATGCTTTTTCTAAATCTATCCAGACTGCTAGTGTGTGCTTTTTCTCTTGGAAGGCATCCTCTATTTCCTGAGCTATATAGGTTATTTGATCTTCAGTGGATCTGTACTTTCTGAATCCTGCTTGGTGTGGTGTTAAGAGTTTGTTTTCTTCCAGATGCCATGTTAGCCTGCCATTGATAATGCGTTCCATTAATTTTCCTACACAGCTAAGTAGACTGATAGGTCGATAGCCATTTGGTTCTTCCAGGTCTTTTCCTTTCTTTGGGACTGGTATTAGTATAGCTTCCTTCCATGCCTGTGGGACTATTCCTCTCTTCCAGCTGTTATTTAGGACTGCTAGTAGTTTCTTCTTTGCCTTGTTGCCTAGTCCTATTAGCATTTCATTTGTGATTCCATCCTTTCCTGGTGATTTCTTCTTTTTTAGGGTATTCATTGCCTGTTCCATTTCTTCCATTGTTAGATTTGCCATCATATATTCTGCTGCTGTCTCTGTATTTCTATGATGTATCTGTTTGTCTTTGATTGCTTTCTTCTGTTCGGTTGTAATATCAATGTGGTTTGCATTTGCATAGTGTTCCATTAGTGCATTTGCAGCCTTTTTTCCTGTAAGCAAGGCATTTCCTTGTTTAATTGTTATTTGTTTGTTTCTAGGTCCTTCATTGTTCATGGCTTTCACTAGTTTCCATAGTTTGTTTCCATCCCTGTCAAAATTCAGGTTTTCTGTTTTTTCCCTCCAACAATCTCTTGTTGTTTGATTTACTGTTCTTTTATATTTTGCTGAGATGGCTTTGAGAGAGATATTCGCTTCAATTGTTTGTTCTCTCTCTGCTGTCTTCCTGGCATCTTCAACTTTGTCCTCCAAACTTTGTAGTTCTTCAGTCCAGTATGGTTTGTAATTTTTCCTCGCTCCTCTAGGAATGGACTCAGTGGCTGCCTGTATTATCGCTCTGTTTAGACTTTCCACCATTTGCTTTATGTTGCCATATCGTGTACTTATGTTTTCACAATATTTGTCTGTTAGTATGGCAAATCTGTCCCAATCTGCTCGTTTGTAATTCCAGCGGGGCAAGGGCTTTTGCTCCTGTGGAACATACTCCATGTTCATTACAAGCTTGATTGGTCTGTGGTCACTACCTGCTAATTGGTCCAGCACATGGCGAACGATTTTGTGGAGGATGTCTCCTGTGCAGAAAGCTAAGTCTGGAGTAGAAGTGGTAAGCCATCTTCTGGAGTAGAAGCTCGGTGTGTCATCCGCTTTGTTAAGTAGATGGAGATTTGAGTCTATTTCCCAGTCCTCCAATTCATCTCCTCTTTTGTCAGTATCTGGGTATCCCCATCTTTCTGAACGGCTATTAAAGTCTCCGACAATAATGCAGTTTGTGTCAGTTATTTTCATGTTTGAGAGTGTAAGGTCCTTATCTGCTGGGCTATATAGATTGTAGATTCTTACTTTCACGTCCTTTATCATTATATCAACACCTATAATTTCTGTTTGGTTGTCAGAGATCACAGATACTTCGCTGCAAGGTATTGTATTTCGTGTAAGTATTAGAACTCCTCCTTTATGTCCTTTGCGGTCGAAACGTGTGGCCTGATATCCTCTGACTGAAAATTTGCGATTGGCATTGAGGTGTGTCTCTTGAATGCATGCCACATCTATTCTATCTTTATGAAGACGCTGTGTCAGGGATTCTTTCTTGTTATAAACTCCTTCGGCATTCCACTGTAGTATGTTGAGTGTCCTTGGTATTTGGTCAATAGCTCTTAACCTACTCCTCTGTGCCTTGACTCCACAGCACAGGGGAAGGTGACCACCAGTAGTCATGGGTGGACCCCCTCGAGGCAGGGGGCCCGGCACTATCACCGCCTGATGGGACTTCACGGGATTAGCACCATAACGATTAATTTTCATCTGTGGCATCATGAAATGATAAAGTTACGTTGCACTTCTTTGTCAAGCTTGTGGCTCAGTACATCCGATTTCGACAAGCACTTTTCGGGATGCTTTCCCTAGCCTTTGAGTGTCCCCAGTCTACCTACAAGGCAGCAGGTTTGTGCGTCACTTCGTCTGGTCCCTCTCCCTTGACCTGTCCGACATGGGTGACCCTACCAGTAGCAGTGCTACCGTCGGCATAGCTCTTGGGGTCATTGGAACGCGCAAGCCCCTCTACCTCGTCAAGGTGGACGCACGGCAGAGGGGCAATAGCAGTCTGATTATGTGTCTGTCTGACCTTTCCTCTGAGTTTTGAGTGCCAGTTAGATCCTCTGGTCACTTCCTGCAGCATCATTATCTCCAAGCCGTATTCTCAGAGGCAAGATGGAGAAATACATTAAGTCAGGCATCCAGCATCCTCATGAGTAAAATAAAATCTTCGCATAGATATGGAGAGGCAGAGAAGAGCATTGGTATGTTAAGTCAGGTTTCTGTTACCAGCAGCCACAGGAACACAATTACATCTCACAGAGATAACTTAAATGCATAGTTTTTCACTTCATCTGTTAGATAGCACAGGGAATAAAAGTGGAGCAACAAGTAATTAATTTGAGCAGGTGTCGGTTGTAATAGCCTGTCATTTAAATGAGTGCCATGTTAATAAAGGGAGTACATACTGAGGGAATCAAATCAAATCAACTTTATTAGGGTCACAAATTGGGCGCGCAGGCCCGTCTTACATTCGGCCCTTCCAATCACTCGTCTTTCGTTCATCAAGAGCATTATACATTTACATAGGAAGAAAAATAAACATTGTGAAATGAATGTTGTAAACATAAACAAGGCTAAACATGGAAAAAAATATGTACATAAAAAGTATGTGACTTAAAAGTAGTGATGCCAGCGTGCCCCCCCCCCCCCCCCCCCACACACACACACACACACACACCACACACACACACTCTCTCTCTCTCTCATTCACTCTCACTCTCACTCATTCCCTCTCACTCATTCACTCACACACACACTCTCACTCATTCACTCTCCTGCTCACTCATTCACTCTCCCGCTAACTCATTCACTCTCACGCTCCCTCATTCACTCTCACGCCCACTCAATCTGTCTCTTCCACTCACTCATTCACTCTCCCGCTCACTCATTCACTCTCCCGCTCACTCATTCACTTTCCCACTCACTCATTCACTCTCATTCTGTCTCTCCCGCTCACTCATTCACTCTCCCGCTCACTCATTCACTCTCCCGCTCACTCATTCACTCTCACTGCTCACTCATTCACTCTCCCGCTTACACATTCACTCTCACTTATTCACTCTCACTCATTCACTGTCCCGCTCACTCATTCACTTTGCCGCTCACTCATTCACTCTCACGCTCACTCATTCACTCTCACGCTCAATCATTCACTCTCCCGCTCACTGATTCACCCTCACTGCTCACTCATTCACTCTCACGCTCACTCATTCCTTCTCACGCTCACTCATTCCTTCTCACGCTCACTCATTCACTCTCACTCATTCACTCTCACACTCACTCATTCACTCTCACTCTCACTCATTCACTCTCACGCTCCCTCATTCACCCTCCTGCTCAATCATTCACACTCCCGCTCACTCATTCACTCTCACGCTCACTCATTCACTCTCCCGCTCACTCATTCACTCTCCCGCTCACTCATTCACTCTCTCGCTCACTCATTCACTCTCCCGCTCAATCATTCACTCTCACGCTCACTCATTCACTCTCACGCTCACTCATTCACTCTCACGCTCACTCATTCACTCTCACTCATTCACTCACACACACACTCTCACTCATTCACTCTCCCGCTCACTCATTCGCTCTCACGCTCACTCATTCACTCTCCCGCTCACTCATTCACCCTCACGCTCACTCATTCACTCTCACGCTCACTCATTCACTCTTCCGCTCACTCATTCACCCTCACGCTCACTCCTTCACTCTCATGCTCACTCATTCACTCTCCCGCTCACTCATTCACTCTCACTCATTCACTCTCCCGCTCACTCATTCACTCTCACGCTCAATCATTCACTCTCCCGCTTACTCATTCACTCTCATGCTCACTCATTCACTCTCACTCATTCACTCTCACGCTCACTCATTCACTCTCACTCATTCTGTCTCTCATTCACACTCACTCACTCTCTCACTCAAACTACAGTAATAAACATAAGTTTAGATTATACATGATAAAATCAAATGGTATTCAACTGATAATATGACAGATGAGAATACACAAACATATGGATTCGCGTGTTACATAACATTCGTGTTACATGACATGCATCTGTTCAGCTCTCTCTCTCTCTCTCTCTCTCTCTCTCTCTCTCTCTCTCTCTCTCTCTCTCTGTATTCTTTCATATACACACACTCACACGCATGCGTACGAGGGAATATAATACGAGATTACTTGGATGCTTTTACTTCTCTCTTTTGTGCAAATTGTATATTTTTAAGTTTTCAGTAAATCACACAAGTTGCGATCAACCTCATGTTGATTTTCTAGGCAATTTTATTTCTAGTGGTTTGTCATTAATTTCGGAACAAGAAATCAACAAGTTAAATGCATATTTAAAAACAAAAGAAAATTGTCCCATAACAGTTTTCTTCTGTGGATCTGTGATGTGATAGCACCTTCACATTTTGTAAATGTACAGCAAGGAAGAAGAGGGCGCCAGTCTCTCCCTCACTGGGACAAGCGACAGGCCTAGGTGTCGAACCACTGTGTTCATGACATTAATAAAGGCGTTCACTATCAATGTCACTAGCGACTAATAGTCTATTTAAAACACTATGTATATACAGTTATCCTGTTATATCCGTGTATGTACAGTTGTTGTGTGAATCTGTTTGTGTACAGCTGTTCTGTGTATTTGTGTATGTGCAATATTCCTGTATATATGTGTATGTACAGTTGTCATGTATATCTATTTGTGTACAGTTGTTCTGTGTAACTGTGTGTTACAGTATTCCTGAATAAATGTTTATGTATAGTATTCTATTATGTATGTGTATGTATAGTAGTCTTGTATATCTGTGCATGTACAGTTGTACTGTATATATGTGTATATACACTTGTCCTGTATATATGTGTATATACACTTGTTCTGTATATCTGTGTATGTACACTTGTCATGTATATATGTGTATGTACACTTGCCTGTGTACACTTCTCCTGTATATCTGTGTATGTACACTTGTCCTGTATATCTGTGCATGTACACTTGTCCTGTATATATGTGTATGTACAGGTGTCCTATAAATCTGTGTATGTACACTTGCCTGTGTATACTTGTCCTGTATATCTGTATATGTACACTTGTCCTGTATATCTGTGTATGTACACTTGTCCTGTATATCTGTGCATGTTCACTTGTCCTGTATATATATATATATATATCTGTGCATGTTCGCTTGTCCTGTATATATATATATGTGTATGTATAGGTGTCCTATATATCTGTGTATGTACACTTGCCTGTGTACACTTGTCCTGTATATCTGTGTATGTACACTTGTCCTGTATATCTGTGCATGTACACTTGTCCTGTATATCTGTGTATGTACACTTGCCTGTGTACACTTGTCCTGTATATCTGTGCATGTACACTTGTCCTGTATATCTGTATATGTACACTTATCCTGTATATCTGTGCATGTTCGCTTGTCCTGTATATATATGTGTATGTACAGGTGTCCTATATATATGTGTGTATGTACAGGTGTCCTATATATCTGTGTATGTACACTTGCCTGAGTACACTTGTCCTGTATATCTGTGTCAACAAGTAAAATTGCATCCAGGCACTCTCGCCACTTTATTCACACCTCAACGAAACTTCATGTGTGAATGGACATTATCTACTTTATTTCAGGCGAACCTGCTATATTTACATACACAAGATCAGGCGGTAATTGCCTGCCTAAATATACATGTCGCCTTTCCTCACAACAACCCGTACATACTCAAATACAATCTCACACTCGCGATCTATAACATGCGCTCTCGTAAACTACACATTGGCTTTCGGAAACAATCACACGTCCTGTCTGGAAGACTGTCGGGTCCTGTCTGAGTAACCTCAGTCCACTCGCTGCCCTTGTCGTTCTAAACTCCGTGCGGTCAGCAAAACCTCGTGCTGTCCCACTCGTCACGTAGTACAGTAGTCCTGTCCGTGTCAACCTTGGGTTGTCCTACTGCTAACTCTGTTTACGGGTGTTGTCCCGTGAACTAGCGTCCCCCCCCCTATCCTCGGGGTTGATCCCGCTGGTGTCCTAGATATGACACGTCCGTGTCCTCATCTAAGTCCTGTCTTATAACTGTCCTAAGTTATCCCTTGCGGTCTGTCTCTATTCTATCTACTCCCTTGTAGAGGTCCTTATCTACGTCCTATCTGTCCTTACCCCTATTCTGTCTCCTGTCCTATCTATGTCCTACCTAACACGTTGACATACTCCCGTGGCTCCCCCGTATTGCGTCACCAAATTTAAACTAGTAGGTGTGACGCAATGTCGTCGAAGCATATAAAAATTAGCTGGGTCTAATTTGTCAAGGTGTTTGTAGGGGTTCACTACTCATGTCCTTAGGTACCACTTCTAACTTATACCAGTCTGCTACCCAGTTGATATATCTACCCACTGGTTTATAATCAGTGTCCCACACCTGTACTGTTGATAAGAGTCACTACTCTTCCACATTACACTCTTGGAAGCTGTATCGACCCAAGGCCAGTTGTTTTTTGTTTTTAAAAACACTGCCTCTCTAAATATCGAAAACCGATATCCCGAACAGATTGTTCCTGTTATGGAAACAATTCATGAATATAAAATTCATGGCTCCCATGCAATGTACCTCAACATCTCTAACAAGTTGTGTGTTTGCTGATGTTCACCTATCTGACTTCCGCTTGCGGATAAATTCTCAACTGTGTCCTCAACCTTTTTATAAGTTATAGTGTCCCCTGTGCATGTGTACTCTCCCTTAGGAAATCCTGCTGTTTGCATTTTTATCTGTTTGTATTCCTGTTTGTATGCGTGTTAATTTATACTTTATGTATGTTTAAATTAGAAACATATGTGTATGTTAATAATTCATGTGTTAAAAGCTTTCAAGTGTCGCAGGTAGGTTTGTGCAAGTCACAAATAAATGCGTATGCTTGATTTGTGAGATGCGTGCCCGAACTGAGACGCTGGAAAACATTCCTATAGCTGTAATGCAATAGTGGCTGCAACACATATAAAACTACACGCTCACATGTGTTACACAGAAGACGAAGACAATTCATAAAAACTCAATTGTGCGAAAAAAATGCACCATTGAACATTCATAATATATTTAATCCTTTCACTCTTCCTCTCACTCATCTTTTGTTCACAGACTCAAAGTTTGCAAGTTTAAAAATATTTTTTCTGATTAAAATTAAAATGGGCTCGTTTTAAACAATTATCGAGCCGATAGTAGTACCTTTTAATAGTACTTTTATATTGAACTAAAGTATTTACACTGTTGTTGGATTGCGTAAGGCAATGCTAAGGAACGAACTATTCTATCTAACTTGTTTTCTATAATGTGTTCTAATGGGTGTTACTAACAAGGAAAGGTAATTTATCTAACTAAACAAAATTTAGGAGAAATGTGTTGGCTCCCTTAAGTAAAATGTTGTAAATGAGCCTAATAAATACTAAATATATTTACTTGCCAACAAATCTAAATTATAACTACATTAAGCTAACGACTATCATTAACTTTTAAGACAGTAGTCTCCTAAGAGACCTGTATGATTTATTTATACTAGTGTACCGGTGTTACTGGTTTAACTATTGTCTATATTTATGTATACTAACTGACTTTAACTAACACTAAACTAATTTAATTCCGATTACTGTCACATTTCTTTACGTGTATTTTAAACGTAAAGAAAATTTATTTATTCATGCACCTGAATTAAAAATCATGTTATGCATTATCCATTAATACATATTATATTAACACAATATCTAACTAACTTGGTCGTAGCTCCAGGTGAAGGTGATGATGTCGCGTTCTCCTCTGTGCTAACTTGTTATCACAGTCTATATACACAGGTTAATTTCAATCGTAGCTGCAGATGCCGGTGACGATATAATGTCGCCCTTCTTTCTTACTCTTATTAACACAGTTCTATATACCATGGATAGTCTATAGTTTCTGCAGATGCCCGGTGACGATGTAACGTCGTCCTTCTGTCTTAATATTACTATCACAGTTCTATATACAATAGCTAATCTGTTGTAACTGCAGATGCTGGTGACGATGTATCTACTGGATCTTCCCTGTCACACAATACGGGATGTTAGGAACACTTTCACTCTGTACTCTGGTGTGTAGAGCAAGAACAATTAATACTCAACGAAGATATTGATAATACACTGCACAATTTGTCTGTCTAAGTTGTCTCTTCCGACAGGAACCTGAAATATGAAATATTGTTATATGTGTCTGTCGTCGTGTCTGTTGTTGTATTGTCTGTGTCGTGTAGTCTTCACTGGCTTGGGCATCAACTGAAACGTATCTGTGCATGCAATTTACATAACATAGTGATCATAATTTCATGCGTTTTAACACTTTGCACACACTCGTAGTCTTTCCTTCCAGTTATGCGAACCTATACACTCAAGCACAACTTGTTATTTCGCTCTTACTCTCTGATCTGAAACATTCATCATAATTATATTCAAACATTCTTGTTTGGTCATTCATGCAAGCTGTGAGTTCATTCGAACTTCTGACACCATGTTGGGCTGCCTGTCAACAACTCAAATTGCATCCAGGCACTCTCACCACTTCATTCACACCTCAACGAAACTTCATGTGTGAATGGACATTATCTACTTTATTTCAGGCGAACCTGATATATTACATACACAAGATCAGGCGGTAATTGCCTGCCTAAATATACATGTCGCCTTTCCTCACAACAACCCGTACATATTCAAATACAATCTCACACCCGCGATCTTCTTCTTCTTCTTCTTCGTTCATCCGGAGTTTTTTTTCGGACGTGATTGCGTTGTGCCTGTCCACAGCAGAGCTGGCGTTCTTGCGCCGTTAGGCCGACACATCCGACTTCTGCGGGCATTTGTTGACCGGGTTAACCTTCCCTAGTGCTAGCATCAAGGAGGAATGGTTACACAGCTATCTGATTCCCTTGCCGAAGCCTGACAAAGACCACAAGAAAATTCAGGGATATCGAATTATAACCATGCAGAATACAATAGGCAAGCTGCTGGAGAAGGTAATTGCCAGGAAAATATCAAGCCAATCTAGAGAGGCAAGGTGTTTTCCCACCTACCCTGGGTGGGTACCGTCCAAAAAGAGAAACCTGGACCAATGCAGCAGTCTTTGCCCACGATGTCTATGAAGGTTTCCACTCAGGCACTGAAACCGTTGCTGCAGCGATTGATCTTGAGGACGCATACAACAGAGTACCACTGGACTTTTTAATGTTTCAGCTTCTTGAACTAAACGTAAGTCCATTCCTCCTTAGTTGGATCGCTGCAGCTCTCTTCCAACGGAAAGTAGTTTTTAGATGTGGCAGTTGGACTTCGGAACCAACAACAATATATCCTGGCCTACCACAGGGATCACCATTATCTCCGGTACTGTTCAACGCCTACACAGTGAGAATCACCAGTGAGCAGATCACTGGACCTGGCAGGACATTGTCATATGCCGATGATGTTTTAGTGTATCGTCAGGGTAAGGATAGAGAGGAGGTTGCTGTGGAACTACAAACCGAACTCAATCGCATAAGTACTTGGTGTGATGAAGCTGGGGCAATGGTCAACCCAACAAAGGCAACAGTGACTTGGTTCTCGTTGAATAATCATATTGTCAACAATCCAACACCAACTGTAATGCTGTGTTCAGAGACGGTGGAAAGAACGCAGGCAATGAATTACCTGGGGATGCGGTTTGATCGAAGCCTTGCTTATAATGTGCACATAGACCAGCTGATAACAAAGGCCAAGCGGGGTTTGGCAGCGATGCGGGTGATGGCGGCAGCAAACTGTGAGCAGCGCCATCTATGTCTTCTGTACGAGGGGCTGGTCATGTCTGTTTTGGAGTATGCAATGGCAATCCTGACTGTCAGCCATAAGCAGATAGAAAGGATGGAAAGGATACAGAATGAAGCTATGCGCATTATTCTTGGATGTACAAGAGATACAGCTTGCAGGGCGATGCGCTACCTTCTTGATTTTCCAACCATTGAAGAGAGAATGCAAGTTTGCAGGGCACGTGCCTACCTCAGAATTAACGCAAACACACAGCATCCACTGCATAGTGAAATTAGGAAGGTGAAGGGCAGCAGGTTAAAAAGAGGACGGTCGTGGATGGGTCAAGCCGAGGACATTCTTCAACAGGTGTGTTCACTTGAGGACTTAGAACCTGGCGAGGAGTGGGTGCAAGTGCCAACAGACTTCTGCACATCCTTTTCAGTTTGCATCCAACTAGATAGAAAATGCAGACAAGAAAATCCGGCTGCTGTTGAGGCTGAAGTACAAGCGTTGATTTTCGAGAATTCGCTAGACAGTGACGCGGTCATCTACACAGATGGGTCGGTCGTCCGACATGTGAGAAGCTCATGGGCCTTTACAGCTCAGGCGGGAGGGAGAATTGTGAAGGAGGACTCTGGTGCTTTCACTGAAACCACAAGTAGCCTGACCATGGAAGTCATGGCAGTAAGTAAAGCAATAACGTGGCTCGAGACACAGACATTCACTAGGGCTTGTTTCCTTAGCGACTCAATGAACATGATCAAGAGGATAGAGGAGGGGTCGATCCGAAGAGAATGGTTGCTGCCTCTGAAGCGGTCTCGGCTGGCAAAGATTAGTTTCATCTTCGTGCCAGGGCATGCGGGAGTACAAGGAAATGAGCGGGCTGACAAGCTCGCAGGTGAGGCTACTGTTGAGGGCGGACGCGCCATGGACCAGGCTGACATTCTGAATGCTCTACGAGAAGTGAGACTTTTGCAAGAACCAAGTGATGACTGTGAATCTACAACAATGGCCAGACTGCGAGAGCAGCAAATTAAAAGAGGGGTGGCCAAACAAGAACACTACGCAGGAAGCCAAAGAAGATTGATAAACCAACACAGAACTGGCGTCGTTAGCCGCTACACGCTGCGGGATTTGCTGAGGAGGGGATCCGAGCACTTATGGACTGAATGGTCCGATGTGCAACGAGGATGATCTGTCGACTAACTAACCTTCCCGGGCACCCGCGATCTATAACATGCGCTCTCGTAAACTACACATTGGCTTTTGGAAACAATCACACGTCCTGTCTGGAAGACTGTTGGGTCCTGTCTGAGTAACCTCAGTCCACTCGCTGCCCTTGTTGTTCTAAACTCCGTGCGGTCAGCAAAACCTTGTGCTGTCCCACTCGTCACGTAGTACAGTAGTCCTGTCCGTGTCAGTCTTGGGTTGTCCTACTGCTAACTCTGTTTACGGGTGTTGTCCCGTGAACTAGCGTTCCCCCGCCCTATCCTCGGGGTTGATCCCGCTGGTGTCCTAGATATGACATGTCCGTGTCCTCATCTAAGTCCTGTCTTATAACTGTCATAAGTTATCCCTTGCTGTCTGTCTCTATTCTATCTACTCCCTTGTAGAGGTCCTTATCTATGTCCTATCTGTCCTTACCCCTATTCTGTCTCCTGTCCTATCTATGTCTTACCTAACACGTTGACAATCTGTATATGTACACTTGTCCTGTATATCTATGTATGTACACTTGTCCTGTATATATATATATGTGTGTGTATAGGTGTCCTATATATCTGTGTATGTACACTTGTCCTGTATATCTGTGTATGTACACTTGTCCTGTATATCTGTGTATGTACACTTGTCCTGTATATCTGTGTATGTACACTTGTCTGTATATCTGCGTATGTACACTTGTCCTGTATATATGTGCATGTACACTTGTCCTGTATATCTGTGCATGTACACTTGTTCTGTATATCTGTGTATGTACAGATGCCCTGTATATCTGTATATGTACACTTGCCTGTATATATGTATTTGTACAGGTGTCCTGTATATCTGTGTATGTACACTTGTCCTGTATATCTGTGTATGTACAGTTGTACTGTATATCTGTGCATGTACACTTGTCCTGTATATGTGTGTGTGTACACTTGTCCTGTATATCTGTGTATGTACACTTGTCCTGTATATCTGTGTATGTACACTTGTCCTGTATATCTGTGTATGTACACTTGTCCTGTATATATAGTGTATGCACACTTGTCCTTGTATATCTGTGTATGTACACTTGTCCTGTATATCTGTGTATGTACACTTGTCCTGTATATATGTGTATGTACACTTGTCCTGTATATATGTGTATGTACACTTGTCCTGTATATATGTGTATGTACACTTGTCCTGTATATCTGTGTATGTACACTTGTCCTGTATATATGTGTATGTACACTTGTCCTGTATATATGTGTATGTACACTTGTCCTGTATATATGTGTATGTACACTTGTCCTGTATATATGTGTATGTACACTTGTCCTGTATATATGTGTATGTACACTTGTCCTGTATATATGTGTATGTACACTTGTCCTGTATATATGTGTATGTACACTTGTCCTGTATATCTGTGTATGTACACTTGTCCTGTATATATATGTATGTACACTTGTCCTGTATATATGTGTATGTACACTTGTCCTGTATATATATATGTATGTACACTTGTCCTGTATATATGTGTATGTACACTTGTCCTGTATATATGTGTATGTACACTTGTCCTGTATATATGTGTATGTACACTTGTCCTGTATATATGTGTATGTACACTTGTCCTGTATATATATGTATGTACACTTGTCCTGTATATATGTGTATGTACACTTGTCCTCTATATATGTGTATGTACACTTGTCCTGTATATATGTGTATGTACACTTGTCCTGTATATATGTGTATGTACACTTGTCCTGTATATATGTGTATGTACACTTGTCCTGTATATATGTGTATGTACACTTGTCCTGTATATATGTGTATGTACACTTGTCCTGTATATCTGTGTATGTACACTTGTCCTGTATATATGTGTATGTACACTTGTCCTGTATATATGTGTATGTACACTTGTCCTGTATATATGTGTATGTACACTTGTCCTGTATATATGTGTATGTACACTTGTCCTGTATATATATGTATGTACACTTGTCCTGTATGTATATGTATGTACACTTGTCCTGTATATATGTGTATGTACACTTGTCCTGTATGTATATGTATGTACACTTGTCCTGTATATATGTGTATGTACACTTGTCCTGTATATATGTGTATGTACACTTGTCCTGTATATATGTGTATGTACACTTGTCCTGTATATATGTGTATGTACACTTGCCTGTATATATGTATTTGTACAGGTGTCCTGTATATCTGTGTATGTACACTTGTCCTGTATATCTGTGCAAGTACACTTGTCCTGTATATGTGTGTGTGTACACTTGTCCTGTATATCTGTGCATGTACACTTGTCCTGTATATCTGTGTATGTACACTTGTCCTGTATATATGTGTATGCACTCTTGTCCTGTATATCTGTGTATGCATTCTTGTCCTGTATATCTGTGTATGTACACTTGTCCTGTATATATGTGTATGTACACTTGTCCTGTATATATGTGTATGCACACTTGTCCTGTATATATGTGTATGTACACTTGTCCTGTATATCTGTGTATGTACACTTGTCCTGTATGTATATGTATGTACACTTGTCCTGTATATCTGTGTATGTACACTTGTCCTGTATGTATATGTATGTACACTTGTCCTGTATATATGTGTATGTACACTTGTCCTGTATATATGTGTATGTACACGTGTCCTGTATATATGTGTATGCACACTTGCCCTGTATATATATATGTGTATGTACACTTGTCCTGTATATATGTGTATGTACACTTGTCCTGTATATCTGTGTATGTACACTTGTCCTGTATATATATGTATGTACACTTGTCCTGTATATATGTGTATGTACACTTGTCCTGTATATATATGTATGTACACTTGTCCTGTATATATGTGTATGTACACTTGTCCTGTATATATGTGTATGTACACTTGTCCTGTATATATGTGTATGTACACTTGTCCTGTATATATGTGTATGCACACTTGTCCTGTATATATGTGTATGTACACTTGTCCTGTATATCTGTGTATGTACACTTGTCCTGTATATATATGTATGTACACTTGTCCTGTATATATTTGTATGTACACTTGTCCTGTATATATATGTGTATGTACACTTGTCCTGTATATATGTGTATGCACACTTGTCCTGTATATATGTGTATTCACACTTGTCCTGTATATATGTGTATGCACACTTGTCCTGTATATATGTGTATGTACACTTGTCCTGTATATATGTGTATGCACACTTGTCCTGTATATATGTGTATGTACACTTGTCCTGTATATATGTGTATGTACACTTGTCCTGTATATGTGTATGTACACTTGTCCTGTATATATGTGTATGTACACTTGTCCTGTATATATGTGTATGTACACTTGTCCTGTATATGTGTATGTACACTTGTCCTGTATATATGTGTATTCACACTTGTCCTGTATATTTGTGTATGTACACTTGTCCTGTATATATGTGTATTCACACTTGTCCTGTATATTTGTGTATGTACACTTGTCCTGTATATATGTGTATTCACACTTGTCCTGTATATATGTGTATTCACACTTGTCCTGTATATATGTGTATGTACACTTGTCCTGTATATATGTGTATTCACACTTGTCCTGTATATATGTGTATGTACACTTGTCCTGTATATATGTGTATGTACACTTGTCCTGTATATTTGTGTATGTACACTTGTCCTGTATATATGTGTATGTACACTTGTCCTGTATATATGTGTATGTACACTTGTCCTGTATATATGTGTATGTACACTTGTCCTGTATATATGTGTATGTACACTTGTCCTGTATATCTGTGTATGTACACTTGCCCTGTATATATGTGTATGTAGACTTGTCCTGTATATATGTGTATGTACACTTGTCCTGTATATCTGTGTATGTCAGACAAGTGTGCCCCTTGGAGAACATTAGGTGTGGAGAGGAGTGGGTCAGAGTGCCAGCGGAGCAGTCAGACTTGTGCAGAGTTATAATCACATTAAGCAGGGAGTGGCCAGCAGGGGCCACGGAAGTGGAAATCCAGCAACTAATTCAGGACAATGTGATTATCTACACAGATGGTTCGGTGTCGAGAGGTAGAAGAAGTGCCTGGGGGGTTCATAGCCAAAGCTAATGGTCGAAGTTTGGTGCAGGAGAGCCTGGTATATGATACCACAACATCCAGCTTAAGAATGGAGGTGGAGGCAGTCACTGCGGCTCTCCGCTGGATGAAGAATATGACACACACGTACATCGTGATTGTAACTGACTTCAGAAAGCATGCTGACGAGGGTGAGGACGGGCAGGCTTCGTGCAGAGTGGCTTGCTTTCGCTTCGGAGGTCACGGGTGACAAGCATCGCCTGGATCTTTTCTCCAGGGCATGCCGGTGTGCTGGGAAATGAACAGGCGGACAGATTGGCTGGCTCTGCAGAACTTGGTGCAGTATTGATACATGACAAGGCAGACGTAGTTGCGGCCTTGTGGGAGCACGTGTACACCTCGGAGGAGCAAATGGATTACCATGGTCTGGCAAGAATGAGACAGCAAGGAGTGATGAGGGGATCTGACCGACGCTCAGAGGAAAGGTGTGACGGACATATAATCATATTGCTACTGGTACTATTGGTGTTGGAACTCTTCGCTGACTGCTGAGGATGGGGATGGAGCGCTTATGGGAATGCCCTGAATGCTGTGATGTCGATTCCTAAATCAATCAATCAATCTGTGTATGTACACTTGTCCTGTATATCTGTGTATGTACACTTGTCCTGTATATCTGTGCATGTACACTTGTCCTGTATGTATGTACAGGTGCTCTGTATATATGTGTATGTACAGGTGTCCTATATATATGTGCATGTACACTTGCCTGTGTACATTTGTCCTGTTTATCTGTATGTACACTTGTCCTGTATCTCTCTGTGTGTACACTTGTCCTGTATATCTGTGTATGTACAGGTGTCCTATATATCTGTGTATGTACACTTGCCTGTGTACACTTGTCCTGTATATCTGTGTATGTACATTTGCCTGTATATCGGTGTATGTACAGGTGTCCTGTATATCTGTGTATGTACATTTGCCTGTATATCGGTGTATGTACAGGTGTCCTGTATATCTGTGTATGTACATTTGTCCTGTATATCTGTGCATGTACACTTGTCCTGTATATCTGTGCATTTACACTTGTCCTGTATATCTGTGTATGTACAGATGCCCTGTATATCTGTGTATGTACATTTGCCTGTATATCGGTGTATGTACAGGTGTCCTGTATATCTGTGTATGTACACTTGTCCTGTATATCTGTGTATGTACACTTGTCCTGTATATCTGTGCATGTATACTTGTCCTGTATATCTGTGTATGTACACATGTCCTGTATATCTGTGTGTGTACACTTGTCCTGTATGTTCTGTATATATGTGTATGTATGTTCACTGGTCTTGTATATCTGTGCATGTACACTTGCCTGTATATCTGTATATGTACACTTGCCAGCATACCTGTGCATGTACAATATTCTTGTTTATTTGTGTATGTGCAGTTGTCCCATATAACTGTGCATGTATAGGTTTCTCAGTTTATTTGCCAATACCCTTGATACATTTCTGTCACTGTACGTGATTGTATCATTGATACAGTTTTGTCACTTTTATGACTGTATCATCGATATAGTTTTGGTACTTTATATGGCAGTATCAATGATACAGCCTTATCACTTTATATTGCCAGTGTCAATGATAGTCTTGTCACTTTATGTGCCAGGTGTGGATGACCTAACAGACAAAGTGGATTTCATTATATGTCTGGGTGGAGATGGAACCTTGCTGTATGTGTCCTCATTATTTCAAGTACGTATATCTCAGCCTTAGGAGATTTGCCGCGAATCCTGCATAATGTCCTTCCTGTTGCTCGTTTTTGTCATATCATAATATAGAGTACAGGTGCAGTGTCTAATGAAGCAGTAAATGATGTTGAAATTCTAAGGTTGCTGCATACGAAAGATCCCCATTGGCCTAACTGAGATAGGATAATGTGTGTGTGAGGATTTGCATTAGCATAAATTGGTTCAGTAGAGTCTGTTTACATTAGTTAGGCTGCATGGGTTTCAGGGATAAAATATGGATATTACATTGAAAAGCATTTATGTCATCTCTTTTTAGGGAGACAGTTTAATAATGGAAATAATAAGGTAGAATATTTATGTTTTTGGTTTGAAAATGAAGAAGAACAGCATAACAGCATACGTTTGGAACTTCTTACTAGGGAACCTAATGTGAGAGAGAGAGAGAGAGAGAGAGAGAGAGAGAGAGAGAGAGAGAGAGAGAGAGAGAGAGAGGTGGGGGGGGGGGTGAGAGGCAAACAGGCAGACGGAGAGAAACAGAGAAGGGAACAGAACAGAGACATGCACACAGAAAGACAAACATACACACGAAGTGAACACAATTGACAGAGAGAGGAAGAGACATAGAAGACCTAATATTTCCCCAGTACTTGGGGAATGTTGATTGATCTAAAATATCACTTCCATTATGGCCTGGAAGTCCGACCTCTCTATCATTACTACACCTCTTCCTTTGTCCGGTTTGAGTATTATCAGTTGTTCATTGGCCTTTAATGCGTTTGTCGTTAATAGACATGGCTGTTGTGATGGTATTGTATAGTACTGGCATTCTAGATCAACTAGTTCTGCCTTCAGCCATCCGTCTGACTTAGCAGATGTAGGTTTTAGTGTACAGATCTGGTCAAGACCATTTGGGTTTCTGCCTGTGGCTTGACCCTGTTGACACTTAGGTTTATGCAACACTTTAGTCCATTTGTAAGGGTCTAAGATTAAACTTTGTTGAGTGTATACGATGAGAAGTTTCTCACATATTACGTCAGGTTGTCAGCTGTGACCATGTCGTCTTTTCTGAGCTTAATTAATTATTAAGGCATCCATGGTCTTTGCTTTTCAGCCTTCTACTGTTTCTGTGCAGAATGTTGTGAACTTTATCTAAGTATAAGTTCAATTCTTGGTTTTTTAATATAGAAATATGTGTAGGCTTCAGATTAGGCAGTTTAGATGAGGTCATTTCAACTATTTCTATAGTGTACACCAGGCAATAAATTGTTTTTGTCTTCATTATTCAAATTTCTTGCATTGAAGAATGTGAAAGCAGAAAAAAGCTATAGTTAACTACTGCAGTTCATCGATTTTGGAATGCAGGGATTGTTACTAGGACTGCTAGGACAAACTTACAATGTTACAAAAAACTTCAGCACCCTGACACAGCAACACACAGACAGCTGGCATTGAATGAATCAATGAAAAGAAGAATTACAATTGATAAGCTTGACGAGAACACAACCACAAGTGACAAAATGGATATAGTGAAAAGAGCCTTTACCAGCACACAAGCAACAAATGTACACTGATAGATCTATTAAAACAATATATATATATATATATATATATATATATATATATATATATATATATATATAATCAAATAGATCACATTTTAATTAACAACAGAAATGCATCAAACATACAACAAGTTAGAAGCTATAGAGGAGCTGAGTGCCACAGCGACCACTTCCTCGTTGGAGCAAAATTTAAAATAAAACTTAAGAGAGCTTTCTATACTAAATTACAAAGATTACACCCAACATATAACAGAGAAAAACTACAAGAAATTACAGTCAAAGAGAAATTTGCAGATGAAATAAAATGTAAACTTGAAACTCTGCAAAACTCTTCGGAGGAAAGCGTTGACCAAACTTGGTTGAACATCAAGAATACAATTCAATCTACCGCAAAAGAATGTCTCGGTGTGTTAACCACGCATAGAAAGAACAGATGGTTCAATCAAAAATGTGAAGAAGCAGTCATTAGAAAGAAGAATGCCAGACATGTATGGTTAAATGACATCAATAACATCCAAAAGGAAGAGCATTATAGAAATGAATGTAAAGAGGCTACAAAAATAGTCAGACAGCAGAAGCGAGAATATTTGAGTAATATAATCAAAGATATGGAAACTAATCACCAGAAAAATGAATCCAGAAAATTTTTTAAAGAACTGAAGTCAATGAAACAAGGGCACCAACAAATCACATATGGTTTAAAAGACAAAAATGGGAATATGTTAAATACCAATAAGGAAATGTGCAACACATGGAAAGAATATTTTATTGAATTACTAAATTGTGAAGCTCCAAGTAACATTTTCCCACAGGAAGAGGTTCTAACATGCGAACCACAAATTGAAGAACCTACATTTGAATAAATCCTATATGTAATCACATGACTTAAAAACAATAAGGCAACTGGGACTGATGGAATTGCTGCTGAATTTATAAAGGCAGGTGGCCATGCATTACATCTAAAGCTATACGAACTAATAATAAAAATCTGGAGGTCAGAAGAATTACCCCATGACTGGAAAGAGTCATTATTGATACCTATCTTTAAGAAAGGAGACAAGTTCCAATGTGGAAATTATAGAGGAATATCACTACTGTCCACAAGCTATAAGATACTATCCGCAGTATTACTAAATAGACTAAAACCATATTCAGAAGACATATTAGGTGACTACCAGGCGGGTTTTAGACAAAACAGATCAACAATAGATCAGATATTTATCTTACGACAAATAGCCGAGAAACATTGGGAATATAAAAGAGATCTCCATAACATTTTTGTGGATTTTAAAAAGGCTTATGATAGTGTCCATAGGAATAGTCTATGGAATGCTATGCAGGAATTTGGAATACCAAGGAAGTTAATCAACATGACCAGACTATGCATGGAAGATACTTATAATATAGTAACATATAAAGGCAGGAAATTAGATCCCTTCCAAATAACATCTGGCTCTTCAATCTGGCTCTAGAGAAAGTTGTAAGGAAGATAAAGGAGGAATTTGATATTGGAGGAACATCCAAGCTGCTTGGTTATGCAGATGATATAGATATTGTAGGGCAAAGTGAACAAAAGACATTGGAAATATTGACTCACTTAAAGGAAAAGCCCAACAGATGGCGCTGGTTATCAACCAAGATAAGACAGAATATATGGTAATTTCAAGAGACGGAATGGCTAAAAACTCTGGCCACATACAAATAGATAATATGACCATTAAAAGAACGGAAACATACAAATACCTGGGTACAATCTTCAACTGCTCCAACATCATAAGGGAAGAAATACAAACTAGAATCAACTCTGGAAATAAGATATACTATGCACTACAACATCTACTAAAATCAAAGGCGCTATCTCGTAACACCAAAATCACAATATACAAAACACTGATCAGACCAGTTGTGCTGTATGGCTCTGAAACCTGGAGTACAACGAAAGGAGACGAAGCCTTGTTACAAACCTTTGAGAACAAAATTTTAAGACACATCTTTGGACCCATTAGGGATACACAAAGTGGAGAGTGGAAAAGAAGAAGTAACAAAGACATTTATGATCTGTAAGTCCCCGCTAATCACTGGTATCATGAAGGCTAATAGACTACAATGGCTGGGACATATAGAAAGAATGGAAGATAATAGGGAAACAAAACTCGCTTACACTCAGGAAATAAATGACCGTAGACCCCGAGGTAGACCAAGAAGACGGTGGAGAGATAATACATGTACAGACCTACAGGCGCTTGGAATCAACGACTGGCAAGAGAAGGTCCACCAGAGAGACGAATTGAGATGGATTGTATTTGCAGCAAAGAACCTCAATGGCTAGGAAAGCTGAAGAAGAAGAATATATATATATATACACCAGCTGACCTGGCCCGGCTTCGTCCAGCCCCTGGCGGGGATCTATCTATCTATCTATCTATCTATGTTTGGCCCTTTCCCATTCCCATTGCGGGGAAAATGGGTGGCTGACCCAGCTGTCTAATCTAATCTATCTATCTATCTATCTATCTTATCTAATCTAATCTAATCTAATCTAATCTAATCTAATCTAATCTAATCTAATCTAATCTAATCTAATCTGCCTGCCTGCCTGCCTGTCTGTCTGTGTTCAGCCCGTTCCCGTTCCCATTGCGGGGAAAATGGGTTCGAAAATTTTCACGTATTTAAAATAGATGCATTATTTTTATGAAAACTTTGAAAATGCCTTAAAGATTTTATCATTATATTATAACGCATATGACTGTAGATAACTACTTTAAACATTTTATAAAACTTTAAGAAACATGCAACAATTATTTAAATTACATAATATAGCAATGTTACTAAAAGTAATGTCCCTTGATATAACTTTTCTTAAGTTAAGTCCCCTTGCAATATTTTAATTAAATTCAATTGAATACGTAAATAACTGTTTTTAAACTAACAAACTATGCCAGTTGGCTTGGCGGGAATGAGAAGAACATCTGTAGAAAATTTCATCTCAATCAGATGGACCATTTCGCGAACGCATAAAGGACAAACAAAGACACACACATTCTCCTTATATATATATATATATATATATATATATATATATATATATATATATATATATATATATATATATATATATATATATACACACACATATATATGCAAGTTACTTAGCTGATTGCAATGTTTTCGGGCTGTTGTCTCGGTCTGTGTATGTACAGTTGTCTTGTATATCTGCGTATGTATGGTTGTACATACTTCATATGTACACACTGAATATGTTAGCTAAGTCTGTAAAACAATTTTCATAGATAGTTGATAATCTGCACATTTGTGATGTTGCAGAGCAGCGTACCACCAGTGATGGCTTTTAACATGGGATCTCTTGGCTTCTTAACACCATTCCAGTTCTACGAGGATTTCAAAAGTGAGGTGTCCAGAGTTATGGAAGGTATTATTTCTGAACTTAATTATTGCTTGATCTGAACTTAATCATTGCTTGATTTGAACTTAATCATTGCCTAGATATTCACTGGGGAACCATAGTTACATTTGTTGAATCTTGAAATAATGACAGTCAAATAGTAGTTAAATTTTTTAAAATTATGAAATCATGGCAAAAAAATAGTTACATTCATTTAATCTTGAAATAATGTTGGGGGAAGGTAGTTAAATTTGTTAAATCTTGAAATAATGATGGGGGCTATGGTTGCTCAATTGGTTAAATCTTGAAATAATGGTGGGGCTATGGTTGCTCAGTTGGTTAAATCTTGAAATAATGGTGGGGCTGTGGTTGCTCAATTGGTTAAATCTTGAAATAATGGTTGGGCTATGGTTGCTGAATTGGTTAAATCTTGAAATAATGGTGGGGCTATGGTTGCTCAATTGGTTAAAACTTGAAATAATGGTGGGGCTATGGTTGCTCAGTTGGTTAAATGTTGAAATAATGGTGGGGGAATGGTTGCTCAATTGGTTAAATCTTGAAATAATGGTGGGGAATGGTAGTTACAATTGTTAACAGTTATTAAGAGCATCCTATATCCCCTTGGGAATTTAACATTCAACATGAACAAATTACCATGGGGATAACAGATCTCCACATTCAAACAATACCTGTGACTATTTGTTCTAATAGGGAGACTGAGTGGTCTTGAGGTATGGTAGTCTGCCTCGAGTGTTGGGTTCAAGCCCCGGTGAGGGCCGCAATTTTTTCATCTGGACTTTTAGTAACAAAATTTCCCAAGGTCTCTGGGTTTTGAGATCGGACTCCTGTGTGTATTGTTGAAAAAATCCTTTGGCAGTTTGAAATAAAAAAAGAGTAGCCTAACGGCACTGCCCAGGCAAAATTTTGAGTTAAAAATCTACCCAAAGTTTGTCAGGATCCTCGCTGGTGCTACGGAGTTCGTGCACTAAGCTGAGATTCTCCGGGCTTAGGCTTGAGTTAGGAGTAGAATGGAGTACTTATGGGTTACACCCGTGTGCCGTGATGTTGATCCGTCGACTAAACTAAACTAGAGAAATTAGGCTTCAATCTTTTTAGGCATGTTATGAGGTGAAATAAACTTGAAAATGTAGTGACAACTGGCAAATTTGGTGGACAAAGATCAAGGGGAAGACAAAGAGTTAAATTGGATGGATTGGTCACATGGCATAATCAGGACAAGGAAACAGACCTGATCCAACACTCTGGTGATTGTGAGAGATGGCAGCCTATGACGACTATCCAAGCTTATCAGCATGGCACATGATAATGAATAACTTTGACCTATTTCAGGTTCAGCCTCACTTCTGCTTCGATTCCGACTCAAGTGTGTGGTCATGACACATGACACTGCATCAATGGGCTGCATCCCTCACGTCAAACATATACACAAAGAACATTACTCTCTGAAGGAGCATAAATTGGTATGTTTTGCTCTCCTCTGCTTGTTCTTGCTGGTTGGGTTATTTGTATTCTTTTCTGTTTTTATTTTGCTTCTGTTTGTTATCTCATGTCTGAGTCATTGTGGTCTGGTGGTTAGTGGGCTGTCTTACCAACATGGTAGTTTAGTGGTTAGTGGGCTGTCTTACCAACATGATAGTCTAGTGGTTAGTGGGCTGTCTTACCAACATGGTAGTTTAGTGGTTAGTGGGCTGTCTTACCAACATGATAGTCTAGTGGTTAGTGGGCTGTCTTACCAACATGGTAGTTTAGTGGTTAGTGGGCTGTCTTACCAACATGATAGTCTAGTGGTTAGTGTGCTGTCTTACCAACATGGTAGTTTAGTGGCTAGTGGGGGCTGTCTTACCAACATGGTAGTCTAGTGGTTAGAGGGCTGGGGTACGAACATTTTAGTCTGATAGTGGGCTGTCTTACCAACATGGTAGTCTAGTGGTTAGTGGGCTGTCTTACCAACATGATAGTCTGGTGGTTAGTGGGCTGTCTTACCAACATAGTAGTCTAGTGGTTAGTGGGCTGTCTTACCAACATGGTAGCCTAGAGTTAGTGGGCTGGGGTACCAACAAGGGATTGTTGCCATCTCCAAAGAGTTTGTCCTGACATGGAACTGGTGTCAGTCATTAAAGAGAAGGTTCCTCTCACACCCCTGGTGGCCATCAGGCATATGTTGCCAGACCCATGGACACTCACTGGATGGTGTGGTCAGTATCATGCTGGCTGCCTTGACTTCTCCAGACATTTCCTGGTACCTATTTAGACTGGGTCGACGACCTGGAATCCAGGTCAGTGACACAGGTGTATAAGTTAGTTGTATATCCGTTACAGGATGTAGCAGTCAACCCCAGCCTTTTTTTGGTTGTTCATGATCTCTTGGCAAGTTTACATTCAGTAGTTTGCCATTGCTTTCTGAATGACCGGCACCCATACCATTTCATAAACAACCAACGTAAAGCGGTTTGCTGCCAAATCCCCCATGCTGTGTTTCGAACGTGGGCATGCGGGATTATGAACTGCGTCCGTAGCTTCTTCGCCATGGAGCAAGCTGGTGTAGGTGTAGGCCAAAATAATTTTCACTGTTCTGCAAATGTTGAAAATTTTTTCAGCAAATGTTTGGCTATTATTTTAGCAATTCCACAGTTACATTCATCAGTATCTCCTATCATTAGTTTATTGAGCAAGTGGTATTTCAGCCTGCTATGATTTCTGCAGAGTTAAAGAATGCTACTTGTTCACTTCGGTCAAGTTGGTAATATACATGATCTTTCTGGTGGCCTGGATGCTCTGGTTCCTATTTGGTTCTATAATTGCTTCTTGTAAACCTCTTAGTCTCATTATAGGCTATGTTTATATTGGCCAGAGGTAGTCTTCAGCTTTCATTTGTCAGTTAGTCAGCCATTTAATTTCCACATCTGTTTCATTGTGGTTTCACTGTGTACTGTAAGAGAATATACAAAGTATTACTATTAACAACTGGTATGTCCATTTTGTGTTTTCAGGTTCTGAATGAGGTAGTCATTGACAGAGGTCCATCTTCTTATCTCAGTAACCTTGACCTGTACATAGAAGGCAGACATGTGACTACAGTTCAAGGAGATGGTAAAGATTTATATTGCATGATTCAAAGCACATACACAGATGTTAAGATAAAATAAAACAAGAAACATTAGCTGTTTGTTCTTTACAAGATATTGCAGTCAACCCCAGTATTTATTGGCTGTTTGTGATTGGCGAGACAGTGTTAGTTCAGTAGTTTGCCATTACTTTCTGAATAGCTGATGTCTTATACCATAGAAATCCATGCAAAGTGGCCTGCTTCCAAATCACCAGCAGATTTTGAATCAGGAGGTAGGAGTGAAGGGGGATATAACAAATATTGTGTGTACAGTTGGTCGATTTGTACATTGTGAAGATTAAACATAAATAGTCCCTTAAGTTTAGTGAATTTGTACATTGTGAAGATTAAACATAAATATTCTGTATACAGTTAGTGAATTTATATGTCATGAAGATTAAACATAAATATTCTGTGTGAGTTTAGTGAATTTGTACATCATGAAGATTAAACATAAATATTCTGTGTGAGTTTGGTAATCTTGTACATTGTGAAAAGTAAACATAAATATTTAGTATATGGTTAGTTAATTTATATGTCATGAAGATTAAACATAAATATTCTGTGTGAGTTTAGTGAATTTGTACATTGTGAAGAGTAAACATAAATATTCTGTGTACGATTAGTAAATTTATTTGTCATGAAGATTAAACATAAATATTCTGTGTGAGTTTAATGAATGTGTACATTGTGAAGAGTAAACATAAATATTCTATATAAAGTGAGTGAATCAGTACACTGTCAAAACAGCAAATGATATTGTCAAATTGTCCACAGGTTTGATCATTTCAACCCCAACAGGAAGTACCGCCTACGCCGTGGCAGCTGGAGCATCCATGATCCATCCCAGTGTCCCCTGCATACTGGTGACCCCGATTTGCCCTCATTCATTGTCATTTCGACCTGTTGTTGTTCCGGCTGGTGTTGAGATCAGGGTATGGTGTTTCTTATGTATTTCTTATTCACATATTGTCCATATTGTCTGTGTGTTACTGGGGCACTTAAGGACAGCAGGTCTCTGAGAAAAACACACTCGTGAACTGAAAGACGTAGCCCAGAATTAAACCCACAACCTTCAGAGTGCGAGGCAGACAGTTTGACCACTTCACCACGGAGACATAATGTTCAACTTTCTTATAGTTGTGAATAATGTTCTACTTTCTTATAGAGTGTATATAATGTTATACTTTCTTACAGTTATAGTTTTGTATAATGTTATGCTTTCATGAGCCCTTACCAGACTAATGCAAAATGAACATTATTTACAGTGAGAAGAAAGATCCGAGTTCATATTCACAGGGATGTCTCTTTGATAGTTTCATTAATAATAAACTAATGCAAACCATTGAATGAAAGAACAGAGTGTATTGTGGTAACATTGTGCACCTCTTATTCAAGGTTGTGTTGAGTCCAGGTTCCCGAGGTACGGCAATGGTGTCCTTTGACGGTCGAGACAGACTGGAGATTCACCAGGGAGACAGGTGTGTTACATTTGTGCTGCATTTGGTATTTGTATTTTCATTGTTTTAAATCTCAGGTGTGTAGTCAATTATTCCAAGTTTGCCTTTAATCATCATCGTGTTAAGGTAAGCAAGTTAAGTCGCACTTACTGACGAACCTGAAGCTGAGTGACCTGATTTCAGTAGGTAATATTTTCCTGTATGATGGCTCTTAAACATCTGGTTTGCTGATGCCGAGGTAAGGGGGTTCAATCCCTACACCGGACAGTTTGGCTAAAATGTTGACTTCTTGTCCTTGAATATGGGATGTAAATTACAAGTACCTCTGAAGTTGGAGTGGATTCACCTGATGGCGAGGGACACTGGTAATAGCGAAAGCTAATCCACACACAAAATTCAGTCCAGTGCTAATAGAAGTATCATGTATGGACTACGTGTGAGTTCAAAGCAAGCGAATGCCCCAACAACAACAAACAATATGATTCATTTCTGTCTCTAATTCTCTACGTGGTATTAAGTCTACCTCTATTTCATGTGCTCTGTGTGTTACTGGGACTGAGATGGGAAGGAAAGAATAGTAACATACTGCAACCTACCATATATATCATAAGAGGCCACTAAGGAGTGTTTAGCTTGGGGCCGGCTTCCCCATCCCATACAAAAACTTTAGCCCAAAATTCACCAACCAGGAACAAGTCTAAAGATGAAGTCACTTTAAGAATTTAAAAAAACAAAACAAAGAGTATCATTGGGTCACAAAATGAAAAAAATAACCAAAATTTTGGAATAATTTCAAAGAAGGAAATTTAAAGAAATTTGAGGTCTCATTAGAGTATAGCGGCATTGCAGGTTTGGGAAAGGCAAGCACGCTAATTCATTTAGAACTGATGAATACCAGTCTTAGTTCATTGAGGATAATATAACTAGACACTCTTTTGTCTGGAACCCACAAGGCGAACAAAATAGTGGAAGACCTAAAAACACATGGAGAAGGAAATACAGAGATGAATAATATAGGAGGACATGGAGGGATCAGCAGCAACATTCTCCCAATTGTCTTAGTCAGAATCTCTGTTGTTCATTAAGACTGCCATGGTCTCTCATATCTCTTTCTCGGTCTGCCATATATTTGCTTGTTTGAATCAAGTGCATTGCTGAAGATTTCCCTTTTGATTGCCACTCTTCTGGTATCAGGCTAAATGTGGGGTGATCCATCTGGATCAGCAGCTTCCTTTGGCAATCCAGATTTAAGGTGTTCAGTATTTTCTGATGTCGGATGAACACCATCCAAGTTTTACTAGCATGTAATAGAGATGGTGAAACGTCTGCTGCATCCACATCAATTTGATTGTCAGCTTTTTCCTTGTCCAGTCCCAAACTGAGCTGGTCTCCCTGGTTGAGGAGTTAACAGCTTTCTCCGTAACCCCAAATACCCTCGTGGTTGACGTGAGCGCACGAGAATAGGAAGCAATTCGAGTCGTGCCAGTGACTTATGAGAGTATGGAGCCGGTTGCACAGAAAGCAATGGCAAACTACTGAGCGTAATCTTGCCAAGAAATCAACAATCACCTGAAAGATGCTGATGTTGACAGCGATGTCCTGTAAAGGATATGCAAAAAAAAAAAAAATCCCAAACTGAGACACCCCATTTCCAAAAATCACACTGGCCTTTGGTAAATCTGTCATTACTGCCTATAATACCTTTCAGTGTAGGATGGAGGGGGGGGGGGGGGGGGGGAATGAAGGCCGCCTGGTTAGTACAGTCACCGCGAACTGTACAGGTTAGGGTTTTGATTTTGACCCTGACAGAAAAAATCCATCACAGGTTTAAATATAGCTGTAAATGCTTACATTGTTTAGAGTTTTATGTAGTCTCTACTTCTTTTCTTTACCTCCATGAGTGCTGGTGAGTACTTGTGGGATATTTCTCATGCTATTTAAAGAGAGAAGTGAAGTGTTGTTAGGAACCTGTTGTACCATATGGCAGTGAATATTGGAATGTAAACAAACAAATTAGGCAGTTTTTGTGTGTGTGTGTGTGTGCGCTCACTTGCTTTGAACTCACACGTAGTCCGTACAAACTACTTCTAGTAGCCCTGGACTGAACTTTGTGTGTGGATTAGCTTTTCCTAGTGCCAGTGTCCCTCACCATTAGGCGAACCCACTACAACTTCAGAGGTACTTGTCATTCATGTCCCCAAGTCAAGGACGAGAAGTAAACATTTTTAGTCCAACTGTCTGGACTAGGGGTTGAACCCTTTACCTCGGCATCAGCATGCCGGATGTTTAAGAACATGCGTTCTTATCCATTCGGCCATGCTGACCTCCTGGAAGCATTTGAAAGCAAAGGAGTTGTGGTCCCTGAGACGAATGTGAATTCCTCGGACTGCCAGAGTAACCAACAATGACTGCCTGCAAGAGGCTAATCAAAGTAGAACATTATATACAACTGCAAGAAAGAAACAATCAAATGTTCTTTGATCACGTAATGAGAAGAGATGATTGGGAAAGCATTGTGACGACTGGAAGGATTGGCGGTGGAAGAAGCAGAGGCATTTCGAGAGAAATTATGCTGTATGGCCTAATGTCAAAACAGAACTGTTCCACAGCACCAAGGACACGGGTCTGTGGAGATACATGAATGTCTGGGCCATTTGGCAAGACGCATGATGATGATGATGATGATGATGATGATAATGTGTAACAGAGTTAGGAATAGGAAGAAGGGGCAACGAGGTGTGCATAGTCAATAGGGAAGTAGGGCACGGTCAAGCACCATAATATGGGGTAGTTAGGGTGGCTCGTCCTATGACGAGCATCGTAGAAACAAGGTCAGTTGTGAACGACCCATCCTTCGAGATGGACGTATGATTGAACTGGGCAACATCTGGCTTGATTCTGAATAAAGTAATATGAAGCCAGAACCGTCTTGGACTTGTTGATAGTTCATTGTCACTTCGCTGTACTGTTACAAATGTCCTATAATCTCTACTTCTTTCTTGTACTACTGTGAATGCTGTTGAATGTTTGTGAAACATGTCTCAGGCTGTTTCACTCTAACCCTGTGTGTTTCTTTAATTTAGCTGTATGTTTCTTTAATATACCTGTATGTTTCTTTAATATGACTGTTTCTTTAATATACCTGTATGTTCCTTTAATATAACTATATGTTTCATAAATATATGTGTGTTTCTTTAATATAACTCTGTATCTTTAATATGCCTGTGTGTTTCTTTAATATACCTGTATGTTTCTTGACAGTTTGAGAATCACCACATCGATGTACCCCGTGCCTTCTATATGTGCAGCTGATCAGATTGCAGACTGGTTCGATGGCCTGTCCGTGTGCCTGAACTGGAACCTTCGCCTGACACAGAGGCCCTTGAAAGGCTCCGGCAGCCTGACCTCGCTTGATTCCTATGATGGTATAAGCACACCTATGCCTTACACATCTTCCCCACTGAACAGTGTCTCTGAGAAAACATCAAAATGAAATGTTCAAAATCAGACTCATAAAACATTCGATATAGACATGCCTTGGTGCAGACAGAATGACAGATCATCTTGTTTACAGAACAGTGCTCATTGCATTTATGTATTTCTTTTCTGTTTTTCTGCTAAATCTGTTAGTTCCAGAAGTTTCCACAGCAGATGTGCCAAAGGTGGGAATTAATGAGTGCATGATTTTTAATGAGGCTAAATGCACAGTGAAAGTGGCCACAGAACTGTGCTTATTGCATTTATATATTTCTTTTCTGTTTTTCTGCTAAATCTGTTAGTTCCAGAAGGTTCCGCAGCAGAAGTGCCAAAGATGGGAATTAATGAGTGCATGATTTTTAATGAGGCTAAATGCACAGTGAAAGTGGCCACAGAACTGCGCTTATTGCATTTATATATTTCCTTTCTGTTTTTCTGCTAAATCTGTTAGTTCCAGAAGGTTCCGCAGCAGAAGTGCCAAAGGTGGGAATTAATGACAATGAAAAGTCATGAGTGCATGATTTTCAAGGCGGCTAAATGCATAGTAAAAGTGGCCTCAGAAATGTACTCATTGCATTTATATATTTCTTTTCTGTTTTCTGCCAACTCTGTTAGTTCCAGAAGGTTCTGCAGCAGAAGTGCCAAAGGTGGGAATTAACGAGTGCATGATTTTCAAGGAGGCTAAATGCACAGTGAAAATGACCACTGAGAAGGCCAGATTTATTTAGTATGCTGTGGCCAAATGTAATAAGTGCAACAACGCATCACATGATGGTTGGGATTCACTGGAAAAGGCCAGTCACACATGCACATTGCTTGAAAGTGATTGAGTGAAAGAAATCCAAAGTTCTCATTGATTGAATGAAGAAATACAAATTTCTCTTTGACTGAATGAAGCATATCCAAAGTTCTCTGCGTTGTAATGAAACAATCTAAAGTTCTCATTGATTGAATGAAAGTAATCCAAAGTTCTCACTGATTGAATGAAATAAATCCAAAGTTCTCATTGATTGAATGAAAGAAATCCAAACTTCTTATTGATTGAATGAAACAAGTCAAAGTTCTCATTGACTGAATGAAATAAATCCATACGTCTCATTGATTGAATGAAACAAATTGAAAGTTCTCATTGATTGAATGAAACAATGCAATGTTCTCATTGACTGAACGAAAGAAATCCAGAAGTCTCATTGACTGAATGAAATAAATCCATAAGTCTCATTGATTGAATGAAACAAATTGAAAGTTCTCATTGATTGAATGAAACAATGCAATGTTCTCATTGACTGAATGAAAGAAATCCAGAAGTCTCATTGACTGAATGAAATAAATCCAAACTTATCATTGACTGAATGAAAGAAATCCAAACTTATCATTGACTGAATGAAAGAAATCCAAACTTATCATTGACTGAATGAAAGAAATCCAAACTTATCATTGACTGAATGAAAGAAATCTGACAGTGCTCACATCTACATCCTTCAGGAGAAATCATAATTTCTATGTTAAATGGGGGGGGGGGGGGGGTGCTTGCATGTGTGCGCACGTGCGCGAGAGAGAGAGAGAGAGAGGAGGAGGAGGAACAGATAGAACAACAACATTCAGAGCACTAAGAGCAATTCAGAGCACATGTATGTTTCCCGTGGCTAGCTACCAGTGTGAAACTTGGATGTTCATGTAACAAATCAGCTGAAAACCATATGTGGTCCTTTGAATATGTTGCAGAAGTGTGTTAACAATTCATTGGACATAAAGGAGAACAGACCTCGACATGAAAGATGGTTGCTTATTGAGACAAATGTTGAAAAAAATTACATATCAACTATCTAGAGAGAGATAGAGAGTGTGTACATAAGCAGTGTACACATCATCATCTAGTGTTTCGTTGGCATGGGTGATCATGACCCTCCACAAATTGCCATCTTTGATGGCATGGATCAGTTTGTGTGTTGACTCCCCTTCCGTGCCATGACAGAAGACTGTCAAGAATGTTCTCACGCTTTATCTCTCTTTCCACAAATCTTTCCAGTTGTTGCATGTTCCTGTTATTGTTTTCTCATGATGTGGCCAATAAATGATGACTGCTTCTCTCTAATGTTTGTGACAAGTTGTCTTTGCGACTTAGCTTCCCTCAAAATGTTTAGATTGCATCATTTTGGCTGTCCAATTAATTTTCAGCGTTCATCTATAAAATCACATCTCCACAGTGTACACACAGGACCTATTTCCTCGACCTTATCTGAGATTGCTAGGCATCTGAATATCCCTCAGGATCAGGGATGAGTGTAACATGTTTAGTTCCTTATTTGTTAAAAAAATATTCAGAACTTGATTGAGACCTAGTTCTTTTTTAATTGAAAGCAAATGCAATTGTTGTGAGTAATTTCATCCACATCTTGTGATTATTTGGTAGGATAGACAAAAATAGACCAAGAAGAGGAAAATGGACCAAGAATATGAACATGGGACCAAAAGGAAGAAATTGGACCAAGAAGAAGAAAATGGAATGATAAAAATGGACCAAGAAGAGGAAAATGGACCAAGAATATTAAAATGGACCAAGAAGAAAAATATGCACCAAGAAGATGAAAATGGACTAAGAAGAACACAATGGACCATGAAGAACAAAATGGACCAAGAAATGGACAATGGACCTTGAAGAAGATATTGGATGATGAAATGGACCAAGAAGAGAACAATGGACCACGAAAAGTAAAATGGAGCAAGAAGTGGACAATGGACCTTGAAGAAGTCAATGGACCTTGAAGAAGACAATGGACCAAGAAGATGAAAATTGACGAAGAAGATAAAACTGGACCAAGAAAAGAACAATGGACCAAGAAAAACAAAATGAAGCAAGAAGTGGACAATGGACCTTGAAGAAGACAACAGACCAAGAATATGAAAATGGACCAAGAAGACGAAAATGGACTAAGAAGAAGAAAATGGACCTTGAAGAAGACAGTGGAACTTGAAGAAGATGAAAATGGACCAAGATGAAAAATACTGACATTCAATAAAATCTGAAAATCTTTGAAAACCAACTCATAAATAGCGTCATACCTCTGAAACTGAAACACTTTGACCATATTAAAGATGACAGCGGCTTGGGGTGATGGAAGGCCTGGATCCACAAAGTAGAGGCTGGGGTTGACCGGCACAAAGATGGACACACGAAACTGCAGACACCTTGGGCGTGAAGATGCATGAGGCAGTAGAACTGGAAGAATATTTTCAGCAGGATGTTATGAGAGCAATGTTCTGCAGATGACCTGGTACAAGGTGACGGGCAAACTGGAACAATGGAGTATAATCATTTGTCGGCTGATGAGTTTAAATACATGTTAATAAGTAACATTAATCATCATGTGTATTGCTCATAATCATGGACAAAATGGAACACTGGAGTAGAATCATTTGTCGACTGATGAGTTTAAATAAATGTTAATAATTAACATTAGTTATCTTGTACATTGCTGATAATCATGGACAAACTGGAAGACTGGAGTAGAATCATTTGTCGGCTGATGAGTTTAAATACATGTTAATAAGCAACATGAATCATCATGTGCATTGCTGATAATCATGGACAAACTGGAAGACTGGAGTAGAATCATTTGTCGGCTGATAGAGTTTAAATACATGTTAATAAGTAACATTAATCATCATGTGCATTGCTAATAATCATGGACAAACTGGAAGACGAGTAGAATCATTTGTCGGGTGATGAGTTTAAATAAATGCTAATAAGCAACATGAATCATCATGTGCATTGCTGATAATCATGGACAAACTGGAAGACTGGAGTAGAATCATTTGTCGGCTGATAGAGTTTAAATACATGTTAATAAGTAACATTAATCAACTTGTACATTGCTGATAATCATGGACAGTTATGTTTCTCGGCTTGAATCTGGTCCGTGTTCTTGTCCCGATGATCTCACTTTGCTAAACCTTCTGGGTATTTATCTCTTTGTGTACATTTTTATTGGGTATTTATCTCTTTGTGTACATTTTTATTGGGTATTTATCTCTTTGTGTACATCTTTATTTCCCCCAATCTGTTAGCCATTTGTCCCTACTAGCCATATATTTTTTCAAGCCAATCAGCATTCGATGTATGATGTGGTCAACATACAGGCGGCCTTTCTTGCCAGGACATTTCTGGTATTTGTTTTAGGCCAGGTTGAGCAATTTTTGTAACTTCCGCCTTGATGTGGATTCAAACACATGACCATCAGGCCAGTAGGCAAGAATGCCAGCCAGCTCACTACCGCAGCTTCCTGGTGCTACAGAGTTCAGGCATTAAAGGTGGGAGGTGGGAGCACTAGTGTACAGGGAAGATAGTCTGTACAACTGATCGGTCAACCAGTCCAGATTGTAGAATCAATCAACCAATCTGTGGCTGTGAAGATAGTCTTTACAACGGATCAGTCAACCAGTCCAGATTGTAGAATTAATCAACCAATCTGTGGCTGTGAAGATAGTCTGTACAACCGATCAGTCAACCAGTCCAGATTGTACAATTAATCAACCAATCTGTGGCTGTGAAGATAGTCTGTACAACTGATCGGTCAACCAGTCCAGATTGTATAATCAATCAACCAATCTGTGGCTGTGAAGATAGTCTGTACAACCGATCAGTCAACCAGTCCAGATTGTACAATTAATCAACCAATCTGTGGCTGTGAAGATAGTCTGTACAACCGATCGGTCAACCAGTCCAGATTGTACAATTAATCAACCAATCTGTGGCTGTGAAGATAGTCTGTACAACTGATCGGTCAACCAGTCCAGATTGTATAATCAATCAACCAATCTGTGGCTGTGAAGATAGTCTGTACAACCGATCAGTCAACCAGTCCAGATTGTACAATTAATCAACCAATCTGTGGCTGTGAAGATAGTCTGTACAATTAATCAACCAATCTGTGGCTGTGAAGATAGTCTGTAGAATCAATCAACCAATCTGTGGCTGTGAAGATAGTCTGTAGAATCAATCAACCAATCTGTGGCTGTGAAGATAGTCTGTACAATTAATCAACCAATCTGTGGCTGTGAAGATAGTCTGTAGAATCAATCAACCAATCTGTGGCTGTGAAGATAGTCTGTAGAATCAACCAATCTGTGGCTGTGAAGATAGTTTGTAGAATCAATCAACTATGACTGTGAAGATAGTCTGTAGAATCAATCAACTATGACTGTGAAGATAGTCTGTACAACGGATCAGTCAACCAGTCCAGATTGTACAATTAATCAACCAATCTGTGGCTGTGAAGATAGTTTGTAGAGTCAATCAACTGTGGCTGTGAAGATAGTCTGTAGAATCAACGAACCAATCTGTGGCTGTGAAAATAGTTTGTAGAATCAATTAATTATGGCTGTGAAGATAGTCTGTAGAATTTATCAACCAATCTGTGGCTGTGAAGATAGTTTGTAGAATCAATCAACTATGACTGTGAAGATAGTTTGTAGAATCAATCAACTGTAACTGTGACGATAGTTTGTAGAATCAATCAACAATGGCTGTGAAGATAGTCAGTAGAATCAATTTACTGTGACTGTCAAGATAGTCTGTAGAATCAATCAACCAATCTGTGGCTGTGAAGATAGTCTGTAGAATCAATCAACCAATCTGTGGCTGTGAAGATAGTCTGTAGAATCAATCAACTATGACTGTGAAGATAGTCTGTAGAATCAATCAACTATGACTGTGAAGATAGTCTGTAGAATCAATGAACCAATCTTTGGCAGTGAAGATAGTCTGTAGAATCAATCAACCAATCTGTGGCAGTGAAGATAGTTTGTAGAATCAATTAATTATGGCAGTGAAGATAGTCTGTACAACGGATCAGTCAACCAGTCCAGATTGTACAATTAATCAACCAATCTGTGGCTGTGAAGATAGTTTGTAGAATCAGTCAACTGTGGCTGTGAAGATAGTCTGTAGAATCAATGAACCAATCTGTGGCTGTGAAAATAGTTTGTAGAATCAATTAATTATGGCTGTGAAGATAGTTTGTAGAATCAATCAACTATGACTGTGAAGATAGTTTGTAGAATCAATGAACCAATCTTTGGCAGTGAAGATAGTCTGTAGAATCAATCAACTATGACTGTGAAGATAGTCTGTAGAATCAATCAACTATGACTGAAGATAGTCTGTAGAATCAATGAACCAATCTGTGGCAGTGAAGATAGTCTGTAGAATCAATCAACTATGACTGTGAAGATAGTCTGTAGAATCAATGAACCAATCTTTGGCAGTGAAGATAGTCTGTAGAATCAATCAACCAATCTGTGGCAGTGAAGATAGTTTGTGGAATCAATCAACTATGACTGTGAAGATAGTCTGTAGAATCAATCAACTATGACTGTGAAGATAGTCTGTAGAATCAATCAACTATGACTGTGAAGATAGTCTGTAGAATCAATCAACTAAAGACTGTGAAGATAGTCTGTAGAATCAATCAACTATGACTGTGAAGATAGTCTGTAGAATCAATCAACTAAAGACTGTGAAGATAGTCTGTAGAATTAATCAACTATGACTGTGAAGATAGTCTGTAGAATCAATCAACTATGACTGTGAAGATAGTCTGTAGAATCAATCAACTATGACTGTGAAGATAGTCTCTGGAATCAATGAACCAATCTTTGGCATTGAAGATAGTCTGTAGAATCAATCAACCAATCTGTGGCAGTGAAGATAGTTTGTAGAATCAATCAACTATGACTGTGAAGATAGTCTGTAGAATCAATCAACTATGACTGTGAAGATAGTCTGTAGAATCAACCAACTATGACTGTGAAGATAGTCTGTAGAATCAATCAACTATGACTGTGAAGATAGTCTGTAGAATCAATCAACTATGACTGTGAAGATAGTCTGTAGAATCAATGAACCAATCTGTGGCTGTGAAGATAGTCTGTAGAATCAATCAACCAATCTGTGGCTGTGAAGATAGTCTGTAGAATCAACCAATCTGTGGCTGTGAAGATAGTTTGTAGAATCAATCAACTATGACTGTGAAGATAGTCTGTAGAATCAATCAACTATGACTGTGAAGATAGTCTGTACAACGGATCAGTCAACCAGTCCAGATTGTACAATTAATCAACCAATCTGTGGCTGTGAAGATAGTTTGTAGAGTCAATCAACTGTGGCTGTGAAGATAGTCTGTAGAATCAACGAACCAATCTGTGGCTGTGAAAATAGTTTGTAGAATCAATTAATTATGGCTGTGAAGATAGTCTGTAGAATTTATCAACCAATCTGTGGCTGTGAAGATAGTTTGTAGAATCAATCAACTATGACTGTGAAGATAGTTTGTAGAATCAATCAACTGTAACTGTGACGATAGTTTGTAGAATCAATCAACAATGGCTGTGAAGATAGTCAGTAGAATCAATTTACTGTGACTGTCAAGATAGTCTGTAGAATCAATCAACCAATCTGTGGCTGTGAAGATAGTCTGTAGAATCAATCAACCAATCTGTGGCTGTGAAGATAGTCTGTAGAATCAATCAACTATGACTGTGAAGATAGTCTGTAGAATCAATCAACTATGACTGTGAAGATAGTCTGTAGAATCAATGAACCAATCTTTGGCAGTGAAGATAGTCTGTAGAATCAATCAACCAATCTGTGGCAGTGAAGATAGTTTGTAGAATCAATTAATTATGGCAGTGAAGATAGTCTGTACAACGGATCAGTCAACCAGTCCAGATTGTACAATTAATCAACCAATCTGTGGCTGTGAAGATAGTTTGTAGAATCAGTCAACTGTGGCTGTGAAGATAGTCTGTAGAATCAATGAACCAATCTGTGGCTGTGAAAATAGTTTGTAGAATCAATTAATTATGGCTGTGAATAGTTTGATAGTTGTAGAATCAATCAACTATGACTGTGAAGATAGTTTGTAGAATCAATGAACCAATCTTTGGCAGTGAAGATAGTCTGTAGAATCAATCAACTATGACTGTGAAGATAGTCTGTAGAATCAATCAACTATGACTGAAGATAGTCTGTAGAATCAATGAACCAATCTGTGGCAGTGAAGATAGTCTGTAGAATCAATCAACTATGACTGTGAAGATAGTCTGTAGAATCAATGAACCAATCTTTGGCAGTGAAGATAGTCTGTAGAATCAATCAACCAATCTGTGGCAGTGAAGATAGTTTGTGGAATCAATCAACTATGACTGTGAAGATAGTCTGTAGAATCAATCAACTATGACTGTGAAGATAGTCTGTAGAATCAATCAACTATGACTGTGAAGATAGTCTGTAGAATCAATCAACTAAAGACTGTGAAGATAGTCTGTAGAATCAATCAACTATGACGGTGAAGATAGTCTGTAGAATCAATCAACTAAAGACTGTGAAGATAGTCTGTAGAATTAATCAACTATGACTGTGAAGATAGTCTGTAGAATCAATCAACTATGACTGTGAAGATAGTCTGTAGAATCAATCAACTATGACTGTGAAGATAGTCTCTGGAATCAATGTACCAATCTTTGGCATTGAAGATAGTCTGTAGAATCAATCAACCAATCTGTGGCAGTGAAGATAGTTTGTAGAATCAATCAACTATGACTGTGAAGATAGTCTGTAGAATCAATCAACTATGACTGTGAAGATAGTCTGTAGAATCAACCAACTATGACTGTGAAGATAGTCTGTAGAATCAATCAACTATGACTGTGAAGATAGTCTGTAGAATCAATCAACTATGACTGTGAAGATAGTCTGTAGAATCAATGAACCAATCTTTGGCAGTGAAGATAGTCTGTAGAATCAATCAACCAATCTGTGGCAGTGAAGATAGTTTGTAGAATCAATCAACTATGACTGTGAAGATAGTGTGTAGAATCAATCAACTATGACTGTGAAGATAGTCTGTAGAATCAATCAACTATGACTGTGAAGATAGTCTGTAGAATCAATGAACCAATCTTTGGCAGTGAAGATAGTCTGTAGAATCAATGAACCAATCTGTGGCAGTGAAGATAGTTTGTAGAATCAATCAACTATGACTGTGAAGATAGTCTGTAGAATCAATCAACTATGACTGTGAAGATAGTCTGTAGAATCAATGAACCAATCTGTGGCTGTGAAGATAGTCTGTAGAATCAAAAAATCTGTGGCTGTGAAGATAGTCTGTAGAATCAATCAACTATGACTGTGAAGATAGTCTGTAGAATCAATCAACTATGACTGTGAAGATAGTTTGTAGAATCAATGAACCAATCTTTGGCAGTGAAGATAGCTGTAGAATCAATTAATTATGGCAGTGAAGATAGTCTGTACAACGGATCAGTCAACCAGTCCAGATTGTGCAATTAATCAACCAATCTGTGGCTGTGAAGATAGTTTGTAGAATCAGTCAACTGTGGCTGTGAAGATAGTCTGTAGAATCAATGAACCAATCTGTGGCTGTGAAAATAGTTTGTAGAATCAATTAATTATGGCTGTGAAGATAGTCTGTAGAATCAATCAACTGTAACTGTGACGATAGTTTGTAGAATCAATCAGCAATGGCTGTGAAGATAGTCAGTAGAATTAATTAACTGTGACTGTCAAGATAGTCTGTAGAATCAATCAACCAATCTGTGGCTGTGAAGATAGTTTGTAGAATCAATCAACTATGACTGTGAAGATAGTCTGTAGAATCAATGAACCAATCTTTGGCAGTGAAGATAGTCTGTAGAATCAATCAACCAATCTTTGGCAGTGAAGATAGTTTGTAGAATCAATCAACTATGACTGTGAAGATAGTCTGTAGAATCAATCAACTATGACTGTGAAGATAGTCTGTAGAATTAATCAACTATGACTGTGAAGATAGTCTGTAGAATCAATCAACTATGACTGTGAAGATAGTCTGTAGAATCAATCAACTATGACTGTGAAGATAGTCTGTAGAATCAATCAACTATGACTGTGAAGATAGTCTGTAGAATCAATCAACTATGACTGTGAAGATAGTTTGTAGAATCAATGAACCAATCTTTGGCAGTGAAGAGAGTCTGTAGAATCAATTAATTATGGCTGTGAAGATAGTCTGTAGAATTAATCAATTATGGCTGTGAAGATAGTCTGTAGAATTAACCAACCTATCTGTGGCTGTGAAGATAGTCTGTAGAATTAATTAATTATGGCTGTGAAGATAGTCTGTAGAATTAATCAACCTATCTGTGGCTGTGAAGATAGTCTGTAGAATTAATCAATTATGGCTGTGAAGATAATCTGTAGAATTAATCAACCTATCTGTGGCTGTGAAGATAGTCTGTACAAACATCTATCAATCAACAAATCTTTGGCTGCACCATACAAAAATATACAACAATAGTCTGTAGAATTAATCAACCTATCTGTGGCTGTGAAGATAGTCTGTAGAATTAATCAATTATGGCTGTGAAGATAGTCTGTAGAATTAATCAACCTATCTGTGGCTGTGAAGATAGTCTGTACAAACATCTATCAATCAACAAGTCTTTGGCTGCACCATACAAAAATATACAACAAATGCTCCATGTTTGAACATTATCAATGACTATTTGTTTTAAATATTTAACGTAAAGCATAATGTATTTATTCACCTATTATGATATACAACTGCAGTATGCACCTGGCGAGATGCAAAGAAATACGCCAGGCAATAAATCATGCAACATGTTGTTTGTGTCTTCTGTGTTTATATTCACTAAGGTATTACACTGTTTTGAAACCATACTAGTTTAAAAGGGGACACTTGGTTGAGTGTTTTCTGTGTCCACCTTCAGTGTGGAAAATACTTGGTTCTCTGTCAGCATAGGGTTGTTACTGTTCACAGAAACTGTTGGTTTTGTGTTTTTCATGATATCACATGCTCCCTTGATCTCTAGGGTAGTGAGCTGGATACCTAGCCCTCTCAGATAAGGGCTAAAACAAGAAGTCCTGTTTGCAGGCTGTGGAAGCTGAAATCCCCACAGTAGTTGGAAATCACGGAGAGCAGGCTACAAGGCTGCTGATCTGGCAAAATTATCAGAGAGAGAAAGAAAAATGACCCTCCCACAAGTAAAAACAGTTGCCTGGGATAGATCCTTCTTTAAGGAAGTGTACCTTATCCAAATGCAAATCGATGTCAGACAGACAGATCTTTGAGTTTGAGATGTGCATAGTTATGTTTAAAACTACAAATTATCCTGAACTGGTGTCTGAATGGAACAAAAGGACTGAAATGGTTTGAACCACTAATGGGGTGCTAAGGGAGAGCACTATACAGATTCCAGAAAATCAAGAGGTGAAAAAAAGATGCTGGCACTGGGTAGGACACACACTGGGCAGGTCACACACTGAGAAAACCTGATAATTGTATAGTTAGACTGTCCTTTCTCTGGAATGCATGGGGAAAATGAAATAGAGCAGTGGTTCTCAACCGGTGGGGAATTCTCCCCCCCCCCCCCCCCCCCCCAATGGTGAGAGGACTTTGGATTACTTCAAGATCACCTTAAAGAACTGATTACTTGATTTTGTTTTTCCCTCCATACTTTACTGATCTCTACTTCTCGCCCTTCTGAAATCGTTTTATAACGTAATTAGACCTGAAAATCACGTTTTATGTAGATGTCTAGACTTTTTCTAGTATGTGTTATTAAATTTAGCTTCCATTTTTATGTATATTGTGTAGGGGCGGGAGGAATTTATAGGGGGGAATGACATTCTGAACATATGGTGAAGGAATGCATGGGCCAAAAAAAAAAGGTTGAGAACCACTGAAATAGAGGGAGAGCTAAAAATACACAGAGAAAAGAATTAGAGAGAGGTTAATAATATGTGGAGGGTGCAGCAAGTGATGGCAAAAGACAGGGCTTGATGTGAGTTGGCTGAGGGTCAATGCTCCAGTCGTGGACAGAGGGCAGCAAAAGATACGAGGGTAAGTTAATAAGTAAGTCACAATGACTAGAAAAATAACTAAATATGATAACAGCTTCAATCAATCAATCATGTGCTATGCCAGAAAGCGTGGGCGGTCATGACTCCCCATTTCACTCGATCACCAGAGTTGTGGATCAGCTCAGTGTTCCTGTCTCGTCCATGCCATGTGGCCAAGCCATCCAGGTATTTTCCTCTCGATCTTCCTCTTGGTCTGTTCCCTTCGATCTTGCCAGTTGTCACTAAGTTCTGCAATCCATTTCTTCTCATTACATGTCCAAAGAATTTTGACTGTCTACAACTTGAAACCAGTTTATTTTTATACATACTTTGTCCCTTTATTTCTCAAAATAATTTCCACCAACATTGAAGCACTTATCCCATCGTTTTATCAGTCCTCCCAAACTGGCTGCATAGCCCTGCATGCTTTGTTTTCATTTCCCCGCCATCCTACAGAAATGTGTGACTTACTTATTGACTCGCCCTCGTAACGTTTTCTACCCAGCTATGCATCGCTTTACGGGATAAACATTTGTCAGCATAAACACTGAAAACCCACCTTGGCGGGAGACATTTCGTAAATGATGCTGAATTTGAATGTGAAGTGAAAACGTGGTTTAAAAAACAGAGCACTCAGTTATATGCAGCCGGTTTGGGAGGACATAGAACGATGGGATAAGTGCATCACTGTTGGTGGAAATTATGTTGAGAAATAAAAGGACAATGTATGTATAAAAATAAACTGGTTTCAAGTTGTTATCATATTTAGTTATTTTTCTACAGCCATTTGTGAGTTACTTATTAACTTACCCTCGTAATTATATGTGAAACTTTGCCCTCAAAGAGGAATGAAGATGGAAAAGAAAAATGCTTTTCTGAAGAAAACCAGATTTTGGCTATTTAGAGTCAGTGTACACACTTTTGTTTTGGTTTATTGTTTAAGTTAGCTGTGAACTCAAGTATAGTCCATACACATGCTACTACTGCTAGTGGTTGCCACTGCTAGTCAGTGCACTGGACTGATGTTTGTGTGTGGGCCAGCTTGCCCCATTACCACTGTTCCTCTGTATCAGGTGAACCCACTGTTGACTTCTGAGGTACTTGTAATTCATGCCCCCAAGTCAAGGACGAGAAGTCAACATTTTAGTTCCAGCTGACTGGCGTAGGGGTTGAACTTACTAACTTATCAGCACACTGGAAGTGTAAATGCTAGTGCTGGTATTAGTTTGGTCATTCTGACCTTTAAACAATGTTGTGTGCTTAATACTAAATGAGTTCATATTTATGAAATAATTGAACTATGGACATGATACGGTGTTATGCCTTTGTGTTATTTTAAAGATGACATACGCACAGTTACAACTTGATTAGGTTGCATGCACGTTGCAATCTGAATAAAGTTGCTTTCTTTTTGTATACATTTTTTATGGTTGAGTCTTCCAGCACTTTATGGGTTTTGCTCTTTTATCTTTGCTAACATCTTAAAATTATCAAATGTATCAACAAATATTTTCATGTTGCAGACTTGATTATAATGAATGAATTAAATACAATTATTGCTCCTGTTCTGTTCTGTTCTTGAATGTCTTGGTGAAGGGAGATAATTCATATGTTACGAGAGTGGTATTTCTTGTTAGTCATTAACATCATCATCATCATCAAGAGAGTTTTGTCACATTGTTTCATCAAGTCTGTGGTAAGTTCATCCTACTTTGACAAGCATTTTCCAGATTTGCTTTGCCTAACCTTTGACTTTCCTCATCTACCTACAGGGCAGCAGGATTATTTATTTCTGTGTCTGGACCTTATCCTTTGACCTGTCCAACATGGAAGACATTGGAAGATGAAAGCTCCTCTATCACATCAATATGGTTACACAACAAAGAGATGTCTCGTTATTCTAGTGCATGTTCTTGTATTCTCAGAAACACTTGTTCCCCTTTTGGCAATTGGCTGTTTTTCAAACAGTCAGAACTGTAGCACTTTTAGAATGAAATAAATTTCTCTAGTTCCTTTTATCCCTCTTCTCCTAATATCATCATCATCATGTGCCATGCCAATAAGCGGTGCAGTCATGTCTCACAATCTCATATAATCACCAGAGGCGTGGATCAGCTCTGTGATGTTTTTTCTCAATTATATAATGTGCCCAAACCATGCAGATATTTACTTCTCTGTATTCCCCTGGTCTTTTCCCCTCTATCTTGCCAGTTGTCACCAAATTCTCCCAATATACATTAACTCTATCAGACCCAGGAGGTTTCACAACAAATATCCAAGGAGAAAATAATAAAGTGCATGTCTGTGAAAGAGGTTAAATACACGCTAAAAATGGCAGATATGGCAGCTAGATTTCTTTATTACACTCTGACCAAATGTAAAAAGTAAGAGAACATGATGGCTGGGATTCAAAGACAATGATTATCGCACATGAAACTGAAAAAAAGATAAACATGGTTTGATTGATTTGTAAAGAGTCACTTTAATTGCACATGGATATTTCCATAAGTGCTCCAGTCTCCTCCAATAGATCACACAAGGAGAATCTCAGCACAACACATGAATTCTATAGCACTACAGATAATCACACATACTGTAGCATTACTTGTGGGCAGCTTTTCTTGTTTGGAAATTGTACTTCTGCATCTGCCTATTTGGCCTTCTCTTTTCAGTTTCCAAATGCTGAAATGTTTTAACATGGTCCTCATAGTTGTTTACTCTTGTCCAAGATGGCTATATGCCTGATCCACTACCCCAGAATCAGGTGTGGTGTACCATTGGTTTGTCTTATTTGTTATACTCTAAACAATGAACAACGTGAGACAAGCCTGGTATGAAGGGCCAGAGATTGCAGTATACCATCCTTTCTTCTTATTTAGTTAACCTCTAAACAATCAACAACGTGAGACAAACCTGGGTTGAAGGGCCAGAGGAAAATGTTGTAATTGGTCTTACTATCTGTATCTGCATTTGTATAGTATACATTATTTAATGGCTACCTTTGAATCAACTGGCTTAGTGACAAAGGGGTTACGAATGTGTTTCGTAATCCAGAATTCCGCGTTCGAAACACAGCTCCAGGCGATTTGGAAACAGACCATCTGGCGTTGGTTTCCATACATCAGTTTATGAGTGCCGGTCATTCAGAAAGCAATGGCAAACTACTGAATGTAAACTTGCCATGAAATCACAAACAGCCAAAAGATCCTGGGGATGACTGCTACATCCTGTAAAGGATATATAACTAACTTTAATCTGTGAATGACAAAGACACACCTTTCGTGGCATATTGTTATTGAGTTTTGCTTGTATAAAATAGACTCACCACAGGACATAACAGATGGAGAAACCATCTGTTTATTCAACAAGCTGGGGTTGATTGTTGGTGTGTTTGTTACTAGGGAATCACAGTCACACAGTGACATATTTGCTTTGAGTGTCCAATCTGTGTAGACAGGAGAAAGAACTTTTGACCCTCACCAAATCTGGTACAGTACAAACTCTTTGGGCAAAACAAAAAGATTAATAAGACTCAGCTTTCTTTAAATATATTCAGGCTGATGCCTGAGTTGATACATGAGTTTGTATGAAGAAGAAGAACAACAACAAGGATGAGACACAGAGGGAATGTGAAGAAAAAGCAGGAGCACCAGGAAATATACTCTGCTTTTGCGTTAAGCTTGGAAAAGAAGAATGAGAAGGAAATGGAGAGAAATAAAAGAAGAGGAAGAAGAAGAAACAGGAGAATTAGTTTAAGTTAAAGTTATTCCCATATCCTTTATAGGACATTTCAATCAACCCCATCATTTCATTGGCTATTTGTGAGTTTCCAGGTAATTTTACATTCAGTAGTTTGCCTTTGCTTTCTGAATGGTCGACTTTGCTCCCATTGTGAAAATCAACGCAAAGCAGTCTGCTCCAAAATGTGGATGTGGCAGACTTTTAAACCTGGTATGTTTGGATTTTGAAACTGCATTCACTAACTCTAAGCCACAGCTGTGATAGAGGAGGTAGTGGAAATATATTCTTGTTGATCCGTGAAGATTTATAAGGAAGAATAAGAAACAGGCAGAGGAGGAACTGGAGGAAGAGGAGAAATAGTAATCTCCCTTTGCCAATTTGCTGCAGAGGAGGAGAACAATGAAGAGGTGGAGACTTAAATAAAGAGAAATGTTATCGTCTCTGCTTGCCAGTATCCACTACAGGGTTATCTGCCCAAAGCAGGTGCATTAATAAGGGTCTGTAATATGACTTAGAAGTTAGTGGCATGTCCTTTATAGGAAGTCACAATCAACCCCAGCATTTATTGGTTCTTTGTAATTTTATAGAAGAATTGTACTTTCACTAGTTTGTCATTGCTTTTTGTCAGTAAATGAACTACTTTAAACAAGAGTTATGTACCCTAGATTAAACCAAAAGAAGAAAGCAAAAAGCAGCCAGCTTGACAGAAAAAGGGACACCATAAAGGCAGCGGGAGTTGTAGTGGCTAGCATGCATGCCTGTCAGCCCTGTGTTCATGTGTTCAAAAATCTGTCTAGACAGATTTGGTCCAATGACCTGGGTTCCCAGGTCCACCCTGCCTGAATTGGGTACCAGGAAATGACCTTTAACGTAATTCTGGCCAGTGTTATATTGACCACATCGCTCATCTAGTGCCAGTTTGTGTATACAAATAAGGGGCTAGAACCTGTATGCTTTCAGGCAAGGGAAATGATCCTTTACTTGTTTTTACTGTTTACTTATATTTTTACTTATATTCTATTTATATTTTTACTGATATTTTTATTTATATTTTACTTATATTTTTACTAATATTTTTATTTATATTTTTACTATTTTTATTTATATTTCACTTATAATTTTACTAATATTTTTATTTATATTTATTTTAATTATATTCTTACTAATATTTTTATTTATATTTTTTACTTATATTTTATTTATATCTTACTTATAAAGGCCCCAGTTGTAATAAATAAGTCGAAGCAATGACAGTTGAACAGACCTAGAGCCACTTGTTTCAACAAGCTAAGCAAACCTTGGTTCAGCAGAATTCATCTGGGTTGTTTTGTATTTCAACATCAGAGAGCTACATCCCTCTTCCTGTGTGCTGTTTTAGTTGTTTCATTTCTTTCCAATGAAAAGCCAAAGGCAGTGGAATAAATGCAACCATTATACAAATAAGCTTCAAGTAAAGCATTGTATTGACTATACATTGATTGAATCTGTATGTTATATTGACCAGACATATATTAAGACAATATAACAATATATTGATCAAATCCATATATTGTATTGATAATAGTGATAATCCATTATAATCAATTTTGTATATTCTTATTATTATCATAACAATGTGTCAGTATGTTAAGTAGCTCTGTGTAGTGTTAAATTGACTGCAGCAGCATATTAACAGTTCTGTATATTGTTGTATTGGTAAGCAATATATCATTAAAGTAATAACATCTTATGTATTGATCAGAGGAGAAAAGCATTCTATTAATCAAATCTATATAATGTTTTGATCAGATCAACATGTCATTATGTTGATCAAATCTGTATGTTGTGTTGGTCTGAACATTATATCATATTGATAACATCAGTTTGTTGCACTGCTCTGAACAAGCCTGTACATTGATCAAGTCTGTATGTTGTATTGATAAGACTGGCTTACTTTTATATTCATTTCTTTGATGTTGTGGCGAAGGGAATATGAACCCCATTCACAATCCCGCATACCACGTTCGAAACAACTGCAGGTGATTTGGAATCAGACTGCCTTTCACTGGTTTTTATACGATGGTATGAGCGTCAGTTATTCAGAAAGCAGTGGCAAACTACTGAATGTAAGCTACTTGCCTAATAAATCACAAATGACCAAAAAATGCTGGGGTTGACTGCGAAGTCCTGTAAAAGACATGCAACTAACTTTAATTGTTTTTTTCCTTTGATGCTCATATTTAGTATAAGGTCTGTATTTATCTTCTTTTAGTAAACAATATTCTAAGAATTGTTCTGTAACATTTCAGTTCAAAAGCCTTGATTGCCTTCTGTAGTGATTGTGAAACAGTCCACACCTGTATGTTGTCATGTGAACAGTCTGTGTTCTCACAAACTGTACTTTTCAGTTGTTTGCTGGTGTTGTATCTTCAGCATTGTTTCACCAATATTTTACTGGCACTTGGCCGTCTTGACAGACGATAGTTTGTTACATTATGCTTTCAAAAACAAAAAAAAAAGCATAATAACTACAACCCATGAAGATATGGCCAGGGATGGAGTTATACCTCTCCATAGCACAAAGCCTGGGCAAAATTGTAGAGACCATGTGTTGCCCTTGCATGATTCCTCTCTTGGCCTGCCTAACTTACTCCAGTGAACAGGTAACAGCAATACATCTGGAGCTATATTTGTATAATAAATATTGATATATATGTGTAAGATGTATAATCAGGACATTCATTAATTAGTGCAAAATAAAAGAAATAAAATGGTATGATAAAATCACCAATGTAGAACTCGTGGAGAGGACTAAGCAAATACCAATGAACAAAGAGGTGAAGAAAAGACGCTGGCGCTGGATAGACCTTACATTGAGAAATCCCAAGAATAGAATAACTAGAAACGCCTTAGTCTGGAACCTACAGGGAAAAATAAATAGAGGAAGAGCTAACAACTCACGGAGAAGAGATGTAGAAATAGAAGTGAACAATATGGGAGGGAGTATGGAGAGAGCTCCATGGGACAGCTACAGATAGGAGGGCTTGGGGTGAGTTGGTTGATGGCCTTTGTCCCAATGGGTGTGAAGGGCAAAAGAAGAAGAATAACCAGGAGACAAAACAAACTGTTAAGTAGAAGCTGTCCAACCCAAATGGTTGGAAATATCAGCCATATATACTGGTCTCTCGGTGTTTGAAAGATAAGGCAAGAGTTGGGAGAGCCTTGGCTGACAGGTCACATTGTCTACCTGAGGATCAGAACATATGATGTTCGATCTCAACAGATGGTTGGGAATTTGTCCAAGAGCCATTGGTATCTAATATCACACAGCCCCTTGATCTCTTAGGTAGTGGGATAAGATACCTACCCTTTTTGGATAAGGGCAAAACACAGGAGGTCTCATGTACAAGGTTTGCATGTTTAAAATCCCACAGTAGTTGAAAATCGCAAAGGGTAGGCTGTAAGGTAACTGTCCTGGCAAAACTGTAAGATATAAAACCTACCGTGAGCAGATAGAGACTGTTGCCTGAGTTGGAATATGTCTAGAGGAAGCACACCTTACAGACATAAGACAAATGCTTACAGAAGCTTGATAAATTTATCTTTGAGGAGAAAATAAAGTTGTGATGCACTGCCTTAGAAAGAGGAAAGAAGAAGAAGTAGGAGGAGGAGAAGAAGAGTTAAAACATTGGCAAACTAACCATGTTTATTTACCCCTGTCAAATTGCAGGTGTGTACAGAAGCAGCTGGGCATGTTGCAAGTGGCCTGTTTGTATATGAAACTGCTCACGTTTGTTGCCCACACATGGCTGATACCTCCAGACCAGCTCCAGGCTAACTGTTTCTGTGAGCTTGTTGCTCTGTGTTGCCAGATTGTGCTAAGTACATGTTTATGATTCTAGCAGCAGTAAACAAATGTAAAGATGCCTGGTGTTTTGTGATTCCAAATGTCCATCTAGTTAGCCAACTCTGTTATTTATGTATTATATTGCGTGAAACAAAAGGAAAATAGGCCAATATTTTATTTATGTATAGATGTTGTTATAATTGATTTGTTCCTTTCTGGATTGCTGTTATCCACTCTTGGTCATCTGCTACACTCAGGGTCAGCCATACTCCTTGCGTCACCTGCTGCACTTTGGGGCATTCTCTTCCTGTCTGGGTAACCTGCTCCATTCTGGGAGACTCTCTTCCTCACTGAGACATACTTCCTCATTGCTTCATCTTCATCCTCACTAAGACACTCTTCCTCACTAGGACATTCTCTTCCTCACTAGGACATGCCCTTCCTCAAAAGGACTCTCTCTTTTCCGGTCTGGGACATTCTTTTCCTCACTAGGACACTTTCTTCCTCACTGTGACAATCTCTTCCTTAATGGAACATTCTCTTCCTCATTGGAACACTCTCTTTCTCACTGGGACATTCTCTTCCTCATTGGAACACTCTCTTTCTCACTGGGACATTCTCTTCCTCATTGGAACGCTCTCTTTCTCACTGGGACATTCTCTTCCTCATTGGGGCACTCTTCCTCACTAGCACACTCTCTTCCTCACTGGGACACTCTTCCTCATTCAATCAATCAATCATGTGCCATGACGGAAAGCGTGGGCGGTCATGACTCGCCATTTCACTCGATCAGTGTCGTGGATCAGCTCAGTGTTCCTGTCTCGTCCATGCCATGTGGCCAAGCCATCCAGGTATTTTCCTCTCGGTCTTCCCCTTGGTCTGTTCCCTTCGATCTTGCCAGTTGTCACTAAGTTCTCCAATCCATTTCTTCTCATAACATGTCCAAAAAATTTTGACTGTCTACGTCTAATTTCTCTAATCAGTTGACGATGTTCATTTGTCTCCTGTAGTACTTGGTCATTGGTTTTTCTGTCTGTCCATGGTATTCTTTGCATTTTCCTCAGAAACCACATTTCTGCAGCCATCAGATGCTTTTCAGCTTGACTGCTCATTGTCCAAGTTTCACATCCATACAAAAGAACAGGCTCTATGTATCCCCTCAACACTCTTTTCTCCTTTCAATTGACATCTTTTTATTGGTCAGAATGTTTTTCATCTTGCTAAAGGCTACTTTCGCCATGGCGATTCTTGTTCTAATCTCTTCAAGGCATCTCCCATCAGATGTTATGACTGTTCCAAGATAATTGTACCGATTCACTTGTTGAAGAATATTTCCATTTACTTGTATATTACATTGTGGCACTTCTTCCTTCCTAGTGACGACCATAACCTGAGTCTTTTTACAATTTAATTCTAACCCCAGTTGCTCACTGTGTACAACAACCGCATCTACTAATTGTTGCAGGTCCTGCGCATTGTCTGCAATTAATACTGTATCATCTGCATATCTAATGTTATTGATGTTTCGTCCTCCAATGCTGATTCCATTTATATCCTCTACATTTGTGAAAATATTTTCACTGTATAGGGAAAAAAGATCTGGAGACATCACACATCCCTGCCTAACACCTCTCTTAATTAGCTGATACTGTCCCACTTCATTATCAATCCTTATTGCAGCTTGTTGTTTCCAATATATGTTTTTTATAAGTCTAATGTCTTTCCCATCAATTTGTAGATCTGCAAGCATATCCACCATGTTGACATGTCTAACTCTATCAAAAGCCTTTGTATAGTCAATAAAGCAAAGATGTATATCCTTGTTTTCTTCTATAGCACGTTCAATAACTGTTCGCAGCATATACACAGCATTTACTGTACCCTTTCCTTCTACAAACCCACATTGTTCTTCCCCTATTTCAGGTTGTATTTTCTTCCTCATTCTTTGCATGATAATTCTTAGCAAAATCTTTGTGATGTGACTCATTATACTAATTGTTCTATGTTGATCACATTCTTCCTCGTTGGGTCACACACTACTCTGTGGGTTACCTCTTTCACATCCTCCACTCTGGGACACTCTTCCTCACTAGTCATCTGCTCCTCTCTGGAACACTGTCTCTTCCTTTAATAATTGTATATCGTATGAGAATATACCTGCATATACATTAGGTACAGATAACCTTTAACGTTACAGCAGTGCCATCAGACAAACAACATACTGATGAAGCATACATGCTTAACTCATTCAGTCCAAAGCAATACATATTTGATTGGCTCTTTTATGTGAATCCCAACCATCAGGTAATGTGTGCTTATACTTGCTACATATGGTCAGAGCATGCTAAAAAAATATGTCTTCTCCAGTGGTCACTTCCACTGTGTATTCAGCCCCTGTAAAGGCCAAGCACCTGCGATATATCATATTCCATAATGGCTACTGTCACTGTTATCGTCTACTGTCTATAGTACCTTGCGGTGTAGGACGGGGAGAGGAGGGGGATGTCTTGAGCCTGAGGAATTAAGGCTGCCTGGCTAGTGCGTTCATCGCGAACTGTGCAGGTTAAGGTTCAAGTTAATCTTTCTGCCCCCGACAGAAAAAAATATCCATACTTTACCGAAGATTCGAACCCAGGTCTCCTGAAGAAGAACCCAGCATTCTAGCCACTCGGCCAGCCACTCCTCTTCACACAGAAGGCACTGACACTGAAAAGGTTATAGTCTGTCTGTAAATAGCTTCACTAAAATTTATGAATATATATATATATGTGTGTGTGTGTGTGTGTGTGTGTGGTGGTGGCGGCGGCGGCGGCGGCGGTTTTTTTTTGTTTGTTTGTTTGTTTTTTGTGTGTGTGTGAGAGAGAGAGATTTTAAATATTCTTGTAATTTTATCTATAAAAAAACACAAACCTGGCTAAATAGCATGTTCTTGCTGGTGTCTATAAAACGGTCAGCGTGGCCGAGGGGTTTGTTGCCCTAAAACTTCCCGGTGGTGTAAAGGGTTTTTAAATGCATAGAATGAGTTTATTATTATTTAATAGTTATTTGTTGTTGGAGAATGGATCGGCATGTTTAATTATACAGAGATTTGAATGAGTCTATATGGTGTAATGATTTTATCAAATAAAAACACAAATGTGAGTCTATATTGTCTGTTGTCTTTAATGATATTATACTTTATGGTAGTTGTCACGGTTCTGGATGTTATGGGCTTATGTTTGAATGATTGGCTGCTAATAGTATATCACAACAGGACGGCACAACTCATATTCGTCCTATATCAAGTCTCTAACGCTCTATGAGGAGAACGGCAACGTCTTTATTACCGGCAGACATCAGAATACGAATATGAATGTAGTGGAAGATCGAGTCTTCAGGCTCTCACTTACGACTCACACTCTCGCAATGTGTCCACAAATCATACCTTCATATGTAGCTGGACTGCTAGATAACTGAGAGTGCTAACTCCTGCATTGGTGGTATCTTGACGTCTAGGTACAAGTAACATGGCCCAAACCTCCTTACGTGTGCTTATGTCACTGCGTTTGGAGAATGCCTAATGAAGTGTTCTATCCATGATCTGTCGTTGAGACGTCTACAACTATCACTTGGAATGCTGTCTGTGTGAAAGCTGGTGATTGAAAGCCTAGCTGGAGATCGAATACATAGCTGGTGATCAAATGCTAGCTTCTATCCTGTATGAACGCTGGCTATCGAATGCCCCAAACTACAGTTGAGTTGTTATGCTACGTACTGCTGTGACGTGGCATACGTTTATTATAAGTGCCATAATGTGCAACTTTCTCTAACTTTTCTATTTCTCAATATTGATGCACTCGCTCATCAGTTTAACTCTACTACGCTGTCATCTGGTCTATGACAGTAGTCACCAATCACTGTCGGGAAAATGAATTCATTTGAATCATTTTGAGATTAAGACAATTATTTTACGGGTGTAACCCTTAAGTGCTCCGTTCTACTGCTAACTCAAGCCTGAGTTCGGAGAATATCAGCTCAATAAACGAACTCCGTAGCACCGGCGAGGATTTTGAAATACTTTGGGTAGATTTTTAACTCGAAATTTTGCCCAGGAACCGCCGTTAGGCTACCCTTTTTCAATTTCAGACTGCCAATGCATTTTTTTACATGCGCAACAATACACACGGGCGTCCGATCTCACTACCCAGAGACCAGGGGAAATTTTGTTACTAGAAGTCCACGTGAAAAAATCCCGACCCTCACCGGGGCTTGAACCCGGGACCTCCAGCATACCACGAGACCACTCCCTCTATTCCCTCCTCCCTCTATTCCACACGCGAAAATTAAACATCTTGATTCTAGCAAGCAAGTTGACATTCAGTGGCGTAGCTCGGGGGAAGTAAGGTGGGGAGGGGTGGGGGAGACTCCGCCTGTCTTTGAAAATTGGCGCCTAGTTCACTTGTGTGTGTGTGTGTGTGTGTGTGTGTGTGTGTGTGTGCGTGCGTGCGTGCGTGCGTGTGTTTAGTTTGCTCGCCTTGAACTTAAGCGTAGTCCATACACGTGCCACTATTTCTAGTGCACTGGGCTGATTTTGCGTGTGCTTTATCTTTCCCAATTATCAGTGTCTCTCGTCATCAGGCGAACTCACTCCGACTTCTGAGGTACTTGTAATTTACGTCTCCAAGTCAAGGACGAGAAGTCCACATTCTAGTACAAATGACCGGTGTAGGGGTTGAACCGGCTAATGCGACTTCAGCGCACCGGATGTTTAAAAACGAGCGCTCTTATCCATTCGGCCATGCTGCCCTCTATTCACTTGTATGATAAAACTATTTGGGCGTGCCCATTGCACGCGTTTATTTGCTCGCTTCCCCCTAATTTCTGAATCTGGCTACGCCTCTGCTGGTGTTAATTCACGTTAGCAAGATTTGAAATGTCAATCTGCCTTGGATCATTGTATTACCGCGGGATTCAGCTGAGAAATTCAATCCAGCTTGAATCTTCTGTGTGAAAACATCCCTAAGAAATTATCCTTCGTCTTAATATTCGAGTCAATGTAAAGAGACAATAGACCTTTCATGACGTAGTTACTGGTCTCAGGTCCAATAAAGTTGTCTTAAGAAAACAAAAAAAAGCAGTATACATTTGGGGAGATTAGAAGATTATAATAGGAATGTATAGGTTTTAGGATGTTCTGATAACATTGCCTAGGAATGATAAAGGAAGCGTGTGGAAACATCAGGAATGCTGAACACAAGGTCGGACTTAACATCTAACAGTAGGCCTTAACAATGAATAAGAGACCTTAATGCCCAGCACAAAGAAGTTAATAACAAAGCTTTAGCATCAAAGAAGAGGAGTTGACATCAATCAAGCGGGACTGACATAAGAAACAAGAGCAGCTAACAGCAAACATGAGACCTTAACATCAAGTAAGAGGGGTAAACATCAAGCAAGAGGAGTAAACATTAGACTAGAGGTGTAAACGTCAGACAAGAGGAGGAAACGTCAGACAAGAGGAGGAAACGTCAGACAAGAGGAGGAAACATTAGACTAGAAGAGTAAACATTAGACTAGAGGTGTAAACGTCAGACAAGAGGAGTAAACATTAGACTAGAGGTGTAAACGTCAGACAAGAGGAGTAAACATTAAACTAGAGGTGTAAACGTCAGACAAGAGGAGTAAACATTAGACGAGGAGTAAACATTAGACTAGAGGAGTAAACATTAGACAAGAGGAGTAAACATTAGACTAGATGAGTAAACGTCAGACAAGAGGAGTAAACGTCAGACAAGAGGAGTAAACATTAGACTAGAGGAGTAAACATTAGACTAGAGGAGTAAACATTAGACTAGAGGAGGAAACGTCAGACAAGAGTAGTAAACATTAGACGAGGAGTAAACATTAGGCTAGAGGAGTAAACATTAGACTAGAGGAGTTAACGTCAGACTAGAGGAGTAAACATTAGACTAGAGGAGTAAACGTCAGACAAGAGGAGTAAACATTAGACGAGGAGTAAACATTAGACTAGAGGAGTAAACATTAGACTAGAGGAGTAAACATTAGACTAGATGAGTAAACATTAGACTAGATGAGTAAACGTTAGACTAGAGGAGTAAACGTTAGACTAGATGAGTAAACATTAGACTAGATGAGTAAACATTAGACTAGAGGAGTAAACATTAGACTAGAGGAGTTAACGTCAGACAAGAGGAGTAAACATTAGACTAGAGGAGTAAACATTAGACTAGAGGAGTAAACGTCAGACAAGAGGAGTAAACGTTAGACTAGAGGAGTTAACGTCAGGCAAGAGGAGTAAAAATTAGACGAGGAGTAAACATTAGACTAGAGGAGTAAACATTAGACAAGAGGAGTAAACATTAGACTAGAGGAGTAAACATTATACTAGAGGAGTAAACGTCAGACAAGAGGAGTATACATTAGACGAGGAGTAAACATTAGACTAGAGGAGTAAACATTAGACAAGAGGAGTAAACATTAGACTAGAGGAGTAAACATTAGACTAGAGGAGTTAACGTCAGACAAGAGGAGTAAACATTAGACGAGGAGTAAACATTATACTAGAGGAGTAAACATTAGACAAGAGGAGTAAACATTAGACTAGAGGAGTAAACAGACTAGAGAAGTAAACGTCAGACAAGAGGAGTAAACATTAGACGAGGAGTAAACATTAGACTAGAGGAGTAAACATTAGACTAGAGGAGTAAACATTAGACTAGATGAGTAAACATTAGACTAGAGGAGTAAACGTTAGACTACATGAGTAAACATTAGACTAGATGAGTAAACATTAGACTAGAGGAGTAAACATTAGACTAGAGGAGTTAACGTCAGACAAGAGGAGTAAACATTAGACTAGAGGAGTAAACATTAGACTAGAGGAGTAAACGTCAGACAAGAGGAGTAAACGTTAGACTAGAGGAGTTAACGTCAGACAAGAGGAGTAAACATTAGACGAGGAGTAAACATTAGACTAGAGGAGTAAACATTAGACAAGAGGAGTAAACATTAGACTAGAGGAGTAAACATTAGACTAGAGGAGTAAACGTCAGACAAGAGGAGTAAACATTAGACGAGGAGTAAACATTAGACTAGAGGAGTAAACATTAGACAAGAGGAGTAAACATTAGACTAGAGGAGTAAACATTAGACTAGAGGAGTTAACGTCAGACAAGAGGAGTAAACATGAACTAAGAAGAATTAACAACAAACAAGAGGAATTGGCATCAAAAACAAAAGCAGCTAGAAGCCACAAGCAAGAGACCTTAACATAAAACAAGAGGAGTTAACCATAAACAAGAGGAGTTATCATCAAACAAGATAAACTAGAAACAAACATTAGACGGAATGCTTCTTAGCGTGTACAGAAAACGGAAACATTGAACAAGACACAGACCGTAGTAAGGGTCTAGCGGGTAAAAGCCTGTAAGTAAACTACGACTACTACTATTACTACCACTGCTACTACTACGATGGTTTTTGCCCCGTCTACTTGTCGTTATGTTGACTGGCTATATTGGTGCCTTTGTGGTGTATCTGTTACGTCTTTCTTTTTTGAAAGTTAACTGCTAAATTTGCTTTCTTTGTTTTCTGTAACTCGCTGATGCATGCTGGTACCTGTTTTCATGTCTGCTTCATCATGCACATTACTTCTACTGCTAGTGGCACTGAAAGATGATTCTCCCTTATTTCGGTTGATCAGTTTGGATCGTTGGATCTCTTCAGTTGATTGTTTGTTTATTGCTTTCTGGAAAGTTATTGATGGTTTACAGCGTTGTTGGGGAGATTCAGACCGATGGGTTTGAACGCCGCGCCCACTTTAATGAGGCCTGGGTTCAAATCCTCAGTAAAGTGATGGATTTGTTTCTGTCGGTGGCAAAAATAAAACCCTAAACCGCACAGTTCGGAGCCACTCATCAAGCCAGGCGGCCTCAAATTCCTCGGGCTCAAGACCCCCTGTCCAATACCGCAATACCTATAGGCAGTCATGACAGTGTTGGTCGTCTTTCTGTTTCTTGTTGTTGAGCGTATGTTTGCAGTTCTTCTAAGGCAGTGGTTCTCAACCGGCAGTTCTTTTAGGTTTTCCGGGGGGGGGGGGGGGGGGGGGGGGGGGGGAAGAATTAAGATTATTTCAAGATCGCGTTAATACAAGAACGATTACTTGATGTTGTTTGTCCCTTTATACTTTATGGTTCTGTACGTCTTACCCGTCTGAAATTCATTTTATAACGTAAGTGGACTCGCAAATCACGTTTTATGTAGACGCTTAGACTTGTTTTAGTATGTGCTATTAAATTTAGCTGCTATTATTACGTATAATGTGTAGTGGCGGGGGGGGGGGGGGGTGGTTAGGGTGGAAATACGAAAAAGAGGGGGGGGGGGGGGGGTTGAAGTTCTGAAAATATGGTGAAGGGGGGCACGGGCAAAAAAGGTTGAGAACCACTGTTCTAAGGACTGGTCGCTGACTGATGCCATTGCTGTTTTTTTTTTTTTTTTAGGTTGTTGGTCGCCTTGGTTTTGTGTCTGCTTTGTCTCGCATAATTCTGCTGCTGTGTCGTTCTTAGACTAGTTATTAGGAGGACTCCCCCAATGACCGATGCTACCAGGACTTCAGACGCCTATCCTATATCTTGGCTTGCCTGTGTGCCTTTGGTGACTGTTTCCTGTTCTGTCCCTAATGCCTTCTTCTATTGATATCTGGCGTGGAGTCGTGTCTTCTCCTCTTGTTTTCCGTTGCAGTTTTGTTCCATCTCTGGTATTTTCTCTGTTATGCCTCTACTATTGTCCTTTTGGTTTCTGTCTGGGTGTACAATCTGTGTTCTTTCTAAGTTGATTTTCATTGACTTGAAGCCCACCGTAGACAGCCTTTGCAGACAGCGAAAGCCTGCGACGGGCAACCCTTATTAGCTGTCTGTAACGAATATTCTTTAGAATATTCTTCAGGGTGGTTTCGGCTTCGGCTCTGATTATAGTGGTGAGTCCAAGGATTATCATTACTATCAGCATTATTATCATCATTACTATCATCAATACTACCGTCATTATCATCTTTATCATCCTTACTATCATAATTACTATCATCTTTACTTCAACATTACTATCATCATTATCATAATAACTATCGTCATTATCATCCTTACTATCATCATTATCATCCTGACCATCATCATTACTTTTCTTAGCCAGGAATCACGAACAGTTTTAAAAAATGCTGGGGTTGACTGCTACGTCCTTTAAAGGATATGCAACTACTTTTGTTTTTAAATACTTCACGTTCTACGGTAGTATCTGCTAATCTAACTACCCTATACCTTTTTAATCTGGTATAAATATATTTGGTTACTCGCCGGCCCCACGGAGTTTGTGACTGTACTGTAAGGTCTCATTGTTTGATCTATTGGGGGAAGGGGGCACTAGGGATCTTTTAAGGGTCAGTAAAGTAATGTAAACGACCCCTCTATACGCACTTTGTCTATATGGTGCTGTACCCAAATTTGTACAGACCAATTAGCCCTGGGTGGGTGATGGGGTCAGTTTCGCGCCTTTATCTCCCAGAATATACTCTGCTACCCACTGTAGGCTAGAAGTATCTGTGGCCAGGTGGTCAAGCCGTCTACTTCGCTCTCCAAAGGTTGTGGGGTCGATTCCGGGCTACCTCTTTCGGTTTATGAGTGCATTTTCCTCGGAGACTCCTGGGGTCGCTGGGGCTACCGAGTTCGTGCTTTGTGCGACTCTTTCACCAGGCAGCCCTGCGGAAAGAGAACTAGCCATATGGGATAAAACCCGGTGCAAGTGACGTCGATCCTCTCGACTTTTATGACTTTTTTTAAAGATCCACCGTTGGCTTTGTCGATCTAGGACCCCAGTGTCGATTTTAAATTATATCCGCCCCGATGTGGATCAACCCCGTGACTACCAGGGCGGTAGGCGAGCGAGCGTCTAGCCACTTGACTACCGCGGCTTCCCTTATGGAGGCGACCCGCGAGCAATGAAAGTGATCTTTCACAAAGAGAACCTACAAAGTCTGCCTCCCTTTGTTGCCCTTTGGACTCCCAGAAGTCCGCCCTAATCCAACCAAGATCGGATTTCCTGCTGCCTACGACATTAACCATAGATTTATGTCAATAACCCGATCCCGCAATTCCCGACGCGTCAAATAACTCAGGTTTACCGCTGGCTCAGAAGCTTCTTGAAATATCTGATTGCACAAGATTTCGCTTGTTAGTTTCACATATAACTGGAAGTATTAAAGTTGCTAGATTCTCTGGAGAAAGGTGTAAATCCTCGCGACCTCTGATATATGCGGTTTCCACTTCCTGCCTCGTTCGTTATGAAAACTGATCGTTGAGTTATGTCTGTTTACAGGGAAGCTGCGATATTCGCACCCCCTTCCTCACTTCTGACTTGACACGTTGTTATGATATTGGGGTTGCCTTCAATCCTTGAAGGGGTGTGCAGATAGTTTCCAGTACAATTGCTTTCTAAGTGGAATAGGTTCTTGGCCATCTCGAGTTCTCTTTTCCTGAGTATAGTAGTCAAGACATGAGTCACAGACTACAAACACCATTTCTACCGCGTCTTCAGTCCCATATAAAGATACATACGTTGCCCAGACGTCAGTCGCAGAAATATAAACTGTTGAACCGTATTTATATTAGTCACAGATTTATAACCTTTGTTGTCCATCTCAGTTTCTGGAAGACGTTTCTCTGACACTTTAATGGTACCCATTGTCGTGAAACTAGATCCCCAGGTGGTCGGGAAATGTCCAATCCAGATATCATTGGGGCTATCTTCTTCTTCTTCTTCTTCTTCTTCTTCTTCTTCTTCTTCTTCTTCTTCTTCTTCTTCTTCTTCTTCTTCTTCTTCTGTCTGTCTGTCTGTCTGTCTGTCTGTCTGTCTGTCTGTCTGTCTGTCTGTCTGTCTGTCTGTCTGTCTGTCTGTCTGTCTGTCTGTCTGTCTGTCTGTCACAATGCATATTACTATGTTATGAGACACATCCACCACCCACCCACACATCCCCCATTCACTCCAACCCCCCCCCCCCCCCCACCCAACCACACACACATACAATACATTCCCCCACCCATCCACCACATCCCTACACCTACACATCTCCCCACTCACACACACCTCTCACCCACCACACATCCCATCCACCCACACCCCAAGCACACATACATTCAATAACCCACACATGTGTGGTGGTTGGGGAGTGTGTGTCGGTAAGGGATGTATATGGGTGGGCGGTATTTAGTTGGATGGGTGAAAGTATGTGGGTCTTGGTTGTGGGGGGTTGTGTTGGTGGGGAATGTTTATGTGGGTTATTGTGTATGTGAGGGATGTGTGGATTGAGGGATGGGTGTGTGATGGTGTGAGGATGTGTTGTGGGTAGGGGATATGTCTGTGTGGGTAGGGGTGTATGGGTGGGTGGAGGATGTATGTGTGAGTGGTGAGGGTGTTTGTAATGTGGGGTGATGGGAGATGGGTGGGGAGATGTGTGTGTGGGTGAGAGATGTGTGGGTGAGGTGTTGTGTGGGAGGGGAGATGTCTGTGGGTGAGGGGTGGGTGGGGAGGTGTTATTGGGTTTGGGATGTGCCGGTGGGTAGGTTGGGGTGTGTGAGTGTGGTAGGTAGATGGGAGATGTATGTGTTCATGGGTGGGTGGGGGATGTGTGGGTGTGAGTGGTTGAGGGATGAGTACATGAGTGGATGGATGTGTGTGGGGGATGATTGTATGGGTGGGGGATGTATGTGGGTGGGGAATATGTATGTGGGTTGGGGATGTGTGTGGGGCGTATATGTGGGTGGTGGATGTATGTGGGGGTGTATATGTGGGTGGGTGGTGTGTGTTTGGCTGGGTGGTTGAGGGTGTGTGGGTGGGTGGTGTAGAATATGTGGGTGGGTGAGTGTTGGTGGGTGGAGGATGTGTGTGTGGGTGAGGAGATGAGACAACGAGAGAGTTAGTGTGTGTGAAAGAAACAAAAAAGAAAAGAAAGAGAAATATAGAGAGTTGAGTGCATGTATGTCATGTGACGTACTATTCCATGTTTTTTTTGTATACTCATCATTCATGTTATCATTTTTACTGCCACTTGATTTTCTACCATGTACTGACAAAATTTGTGCACTGCTTATTCCATCATGTTTATGTCAATTTTAGGAATCAACTTATTGAATCGCATCACTATTTTTTATGTTACACAATGTATGTGCATAATGTGCTCTCCATTTTTTACATTTTTGTGAGAATGCTCACAATAATCGTCAGTGTGTGTGTGTGTTGTGTGTGTGTGTGTGTGTGTGTGTGTGTGTGTGTGTGTGTAAAGCGTGGGAGTTTGTTCACACTAGCTTCAATGATTATGTGAGGCATCATGTATGTGTCTAGATGTGAGGATTGTGTTTGGGTTGGGGGATGGGTTTGTGGGTGGGGGATGTGTGTGGGTTGGGAGATGTGTGTGGTGGGGGATTTGTGTGGGTTGTATGTGGGTGGGTGGGGAGGCGTGGGTGAGTGGGGAGTTGTGTGGGTAGGGTGGGGAATATGTGTGTGGATGAGGGATGTGTCTGGGTGGGGATGTGTGTGGGTCGGTGGGGTGTGTGTGTGGGTGATGGATGTGTGTATGAGTGGATGTGTGGGTGGGGGTATGTGGATGGGTGTGTGGGATGTGTGTAGGGTGTGTGGGGGATGTGTGTATGGGTTGGGGATGGGTGTGGCTAATGTATATATGGAGGGGAGGTGTTATGGGTTGAGAGATGTGTATGTGTGTTGGGTGGGAGATGTGATGTGTGTGGGTAGGAGATGTGTGTAGGAGTATGGGAGAAAGTGTGTGTGAGTGGCGGATGTGTGGGTGTGTTGTGTGGGGATATGTGTGTCCTGGGGTTGGTGGGGAGATGTGTGCGGGTGGAGGATATGTGAGTGGGTGGTGTAGAGAGGTGTATGGGTGGGTTTATGGATGTGTGTATGAATTGGGACGTGTGTGGGTGGGTAATATGTGGGTGGGTGACGGATGTGTGGGAAGGTGGAGGTGTGTTTACTTTGGTGTAATTTGTGGGTAGTGGATGTGTGGGTGTGAGCGTGGTGAGGGATGTGTGGGGGTGCTTGGTAGATGGGGGGATATGTGTGTGTGGGTAGGTGTGTTGTGGGCGTGGTGTATGGGGAGTGGAGGATGTGTGTATGCGTGGGTAATGTGGGTGGATGGGGGATGTGCGAATGACAGTGGGGATATATGTGTGGTTGTTGGGGTGTGTGGATGGATGTAAAAATGTTGTGGGTGGGTGGGAAAATGTGTGTGGGGATGTGTTGTGGATGGGAAGATGTGTGGGTATGGTGGGTGATGTGTGAGTGGGTGAGGGATGTGTGTGTGTGTGTGGTGCGGGATGTGTGTGTGGGAGGGGTATGTGTGTGTGTGGTTGGGGGTGTGTGATTGGGTGGGTGGAGCATGTGTGTGTGGGCGAGTTTGTGTGGGTTGGGGTTTGTGTGAGTGGAGAGTTGTGTGTGGTGGGGATGTTTGTGTGGGTGGGTGCGAGATGTCTGGGTTGGTGAGAGGATATGTGAGTAGGTGGAGAGATGTGTGGTGGGTGGGGGTGTGGGTATGGGTGGGTTATGTGTGAGTGGGTGAGGGATGTGTGTGTGGGTTGGTGCGGGATGTCTGTGTTGGAGGGGGATGTGCCACATAACATGATAATATGCATTGTTTATGCTTACAACATTCATTTGACAATGTTTTTTTTTTCCTACGTGAATGTATCATGCACTGTTGATGAACGAAAGATGAGTGATTGGAAGGGCCGAATGTAAGACGGGCCTACGTGCCCAATTTGTAACCCTTTTAAAATAAAGTTCAATTCAATTCAATTCAATTCAAGTCTGTCTGTCTGTCTCTAGTTTTTACCGTGCCAAAGATCAGTAGGGAGTGGGAAAGATGGGAACATACAACAAAGAAAACAGAAAACAACTACAAGGGAAGTGCCAAAGATATGTAGGGAGTGGGAAAGATGGGAACATACAACAAAGACAACAGAAACCAACTACCGGAGAAGTGCCATAGATCTGTAGGGAGTGGGAAAGATGGGAACATACAACAAATAAAACAGAAACCAACTACAAGAGAAGATGTGCCAAAGATCTGTAGCGAGTGGGACAGATGGGAACATACAACAAAGAACACAGAAATCCACATTTATCAATTTTTGTAACCACTGTTTTCCACGGGGAAAGGGTAGGCAAAGATGGCGCGGAATTGCACAATAACAAAATTCAGCCACACACCTGTACTGTCGTCGACCTCATTATTCACCATTCACGGAGTTCAAAATCTGATGGCCTGGCTCCAGGGGGCCCTCAATCTGCGTAAATTTACTCTAGCCTATTTGTTCATTTCCGGTTGAAACTTGCACCACAATAATATAATCCACCCCTCCCCGAACCCACTCAGTATTTAACCCATTCAATTTACCCCCCCCCCCCCCCCCAAAAAAAAAAAAAATATGGCTTAGGATGGTCGTATCTGGAATATTTCATAAATAAATGTGGCACGAGGGAGGTTGAGTAACTAGGCCTATTTATTAAAATCAGAGTTAAACAAAGGAAAATCAAAAAGAAAATGGGGTTTCTCCCCGGCGTTACTCGCTCCTGCCTGCAGATTCATTCATAAAATGGTTTCTCAAGGTTACGTCCGCTCTCATTCATGATTTCCCCAACAGCTGTTTGCACGAGGTGTCTCACATTGACCTATATTTCATCTTTAAGGAAATACATCTGGCATTGTGCATGCTTTCGGGCGCGGGCGGGCTCAGGGGTGAGCCAAGGAAATGGAGTTTTGTTGGGTGCGTCTAGTTGGTTCAGTCTTGTAGCACGCTTGTTTCCAGCGGCAAGTAACGATCTGACACGAATTCAAAGATCATCACAATGTGCGGGGCAGCGCAGGAGATGGTGTTCCTGAATAACTGTCTATTTTGCTATGTTCTTGATAACTTTGATTCATGTTGATCTTTCAGATACAGAGATTCTAGATAAACTGGGAATTAAAAGAGAGTTGGTGAAATAAATAAATCTAGGCAAGTGAAATATTTCGGCCAGGTTAAAAAATGAATTATTAAAACCATGCTGGAGGGTAAGGTTGAAGGTAAGCCAGCAAGAGGTAGGCAACGATAAAGTGGGAAGATAACATCAAGTGATGGACGAACATCAGTCTGACAGAATGTACAGTCAGGGAGAGGGACAGACAGTGCTGGAGATCCATTGCAGCCAATCTCCATTGTTGAGACGGCACCTGGTTGATTGATCTTTCAGACCTTTCTGCCTAACTTAGGTCAGAGAATTCTCTACTACGGAGAAATGCAGATTTATGATCTGTCTTTATAAGGCCGTTATGATATTTCTCAAGCTTTGCAGTACTTACCACATTGTTGTTGTTGTTGTTGTTGTTGTTGTCTTATGGGCATCGAATGTAGCGATTTCTCTATAGCGAATTACTACTCTAATGGACACACAATTTAGCGATTTCTTTTTAGTGAATTACCATTCTAAGAGGCACCAGATTTAGCCAATTCTCTGTGGTGAATTACTACTATAACGAAGCACAATTTAGCGACTTCTCTGTGGTGAATTACCACTCTAACAGACACCAAGTTTAGCGACTTCTCTATGAAGAATTATCACAATAACGGACACCATTTATAGTGACACCTCTATGAGGAATTACCACTAGAAAAATCAAAGTAATACACTGCAATTATTTATAGGCAGAAAAAAAATGAAGTAGAGATTAAATGGTGCTATTTGCAAATGAAAGGTTCGAATCCTGATATGGTAATTATAGCGTTCGATTGTTCAATAGTTAGTGTGTTCTCTAACCTCCACTTCTATCTGTACGTCTTTGGGTGTCAATCAATACTTGTCGATTTGCTGATGTGTACACTCTGATTGACACCAACTCTGTGATGTTTCTTGGTATCAGTTAGGCAATCATAAAACGACACCTCTCCCCCGATGTGTCTCCGCCTTGCCGTTGTGGGGGAGCTTGCGTGTCCCATTGATCCCATGTGCTATGTCGATGCATGAAAACTACATATCGGACAGCTTATGGGATAAGGGCCAGACTAAGCGAGACACAACCTGTTGCTCTGCAGGTAGACTGAGGATAGCAGTCAAAAGTTTAAATCAGGCGCACGAAGGCAGAAGTTCTTGGTCCGGACTACATACTCTAAGGCTCTCTGTCGAGGGTTGTAGGCTGAACGCCTCTAAGCCATAAACCCTCGGATGTGAGAGCCGGGCCGATACCCACCTACCGAAAAATGGAGGTGAGATACTGAGCACGCTACATGCCCAGTTCAGATATTGTCCGAAGGCTCTCAGCTGGGGATATGAGGGATCCCCGGATGAGAGGGCCTGGCCGTTTCTCGTTCACTGCTGCATGGAGGTAAGGTGCTGAGCCGGCAGCACATGTAGCCTACCTCGTGAGCGAGTACTAAAAGGTAGAAAGAAGTGCCCCAGTCGAATGAAATGGTTACGAAAACTGTCTGTATCTAACTCATAGAGAGTGTAGACAAAGGTGGAAAAACTTCTCAATAACACGAAATGGAACGCACGGCTAGCGAATCCATTGCGTGGTCCGAAGTCCAAAGCGAAAGCTTACCTAGTGGATGTCGCCCGCAGACTGACCGTTCCTGGTGTGTGCTTGAGCGACCAGTGGCAAGCGAATGCCCAACACATGGAAGTGAGGAACTAAAGCAGCCATGAGCAGGACGTGGCAACTCCTCGGGTGAGCCCAGTCTCAGAGCAATATGTGCCGGCTCTGCAATTATGGAAGCCTCCTTGGATAGCGAGGGAATGCCCATGGTCTGCCCCTGCCTTCCCTTGAGGGTTTACCGTGATGTCATTGACTGTTCTACCAGCTGAGATGTGGGCGACACCACAGCACTAACAGTCTAACGTCTCTCGAAACCCCGGGAAGGCTAACCCGTAAAAATGCCTGCTGAAGTCGGATGTGCTGGCCCACGGGTGCAAATAAATCAGGCACAACGCAAAAAACGTCAGAGTGAAATGTCTTTCGTGCTAGGAACAGCTCTAACTAACTAGTTTTCCGAATAGCTCGTGTCCGGAAAAGCTCTGACTAGCTAGTTTCCGAATGTTCGTTGTGCCCAGAACAGCTCTGACGGGCACATCGACAAGCACATGTCCGAATCGAAAACTCGCCGAGTGGATACCGTCTGCAGACCGGTCAGGTCAGTGCGGGAAAGGCTCGTGGTGAACGATATGCCCAATATATCGAAGTGAGGAATTCAAGCAGCCATGAGCAGGACGTGACGATTCCCTTGGTGAGCCCAGCAACAGGGCGCTATGTGTCGGCTCTGCAACTATGGAAGCTACCCTGGATGGCGGAAAATGCCATGGACTGTCCCTGCCTTCCCTTGAGGGCTGATCCTGAAGCAATCGACCGTTCTAACTTGACCAGCTGGGATGTGGACGGCACCACAAAAGTGAGAGTCGCCCAGGAATGCTATTTTTACTTCGCATATCCTTTACAGGACTTCGCTGTCAACAGCAGCATC